>CABFWB010003897.1:33033-53610 GCA_902151455.1 Timema bartmani | reverse complement strand
AATCGAAATTTTAATACGAAGTGTTGACCCTTGTGGAAGACATTAAACTGTTTGAAATGCTCTTAGGTGGACAAAGATGCGCCTCTTTTCTCATTGATTATATATCATTGTATATTATTTTATGCGTGTTCTTATGTGGAGTGGTGATGATACAATGTACATTATTCCGTTCAGAAATCTTACGAGTTTATAGAAAGAGAGAGAAAGTCTGTGCGGTGTGCCGTACCATTTATTTTTCTTTTTGTAAACCAATTTTGTACAATGGTAGGTGTATTTCAACAAAATCACTTTGAGAAAGCTGCAACCAAAGAGTGGCGGTGGCATCTATTATGTTATTTTATGCTCTACTCGTCAGACAAGGCCTGTCTCACACAATGTGAGGCTGGCGCTCGTTAGTTAATCGTGTGACGTCATTTTTTGTAACACAGAAGTTTCAAAATTAGGGGTTTGCAAGATTGTGTATGAGATTAGAGAAATACGCTAGAGAATCCCTACTCACACGTTTCAAAATTAGGGGTACTTATGATCCACTGCAGTCACTCGAAGACTATGGGACGAAACCATGCGGTTGCTACGACAGTTGACGTCAACATACTTCGACAAGTGCACACAAAATCTATATGCCATTTGGAGCAATGTATATCCGTGCGAGGATTAACCCTCAAACACCTACTGTGAACTAACACGTACGTTTGATATTAGTTTCAGGCACAGCGTTGCCACATCACCCCTTTCTAACTTTAATGGCTATTTACTCTAATTGTTTGGGAAGAATTGATTTTTTGCAATGAGTGTTCTCTACTTTTATTTACCCACTAATCCTCTGGTACTATCCGTATTCTCGAACTACTTATCATTATATATATATGTATATATATATAAGTATATATATATATTTATATATATATATATGTAAACTTATAGGTTTGATTGATAACTCCTGAGCTACTATGCAGATTTACTTAAACATTTTTTGTGCGTTGAAGAGATACTTCCTTGGACCTACTGTGTATCTCTGAACTTGTACATATATGTATATCATTATATATATATCAGTATATATATATCAATATATATATATATATTAGTATATATATATCATTATATATATATATATATCAGTATATATATATATCAGTATATATATATATATCAGTATATATATAATGATATACATATATGTACAAGTTCAGAGACACACAGTAGGTCCAAGGAAGTATCTCTTCAACGCACAAAAAATGTTTAAGTAAATCTGCATAGTAGCTCAGGAGTTATCAATCAAACCTATAAGTATAGCTGCCATCGTAACGGAAAAATCAAACACATTTATAAGAAATCTATACATATTATTTAAAGCAATATATTAAAGTAACTTTGATTTGGAGATCAGGTCTTGAGTTCCAGTTTAGTGTACTAAGCAAGACTTTCATGAATTATGTTTAATTCTTTCTCTATGCAAATGTGGTTATTGTGACATAGTATGATCTCTTTATTTTCAAAACTATTTATAAATAATTAAATATTTTACCTTTTTAAACAGTTTTATTTAATAACCCTGCACAACCCTTGAAAAAATAACTATCATTTTTATTTGGTAACGTACGAACTCTATTTTCATCTACCTAAGAAGAATACATTTTTGCTAGCTAAAATTTTTAAATTCCTTTAAGACAAATTTAAATGCCATTTCCTAAACATTATTATTATATAATTTGCAAACTGTAAATAAACCTCTAGAGTACAATTGCCGTATTAGTTTAATTAATGGTCATTAGATGTTCTAAAAAACTTTTAATCCATTTGTATAGCATTCTATTCACATAGTTTCGCTAAATTTTTAGCATATAATAGAATTTAGTGAGCTCCATCAGGGGTAGAATAGTTGGTATTTATTGAATAGCTATATAACACTCGTAAAATAATTATAGATTTGTTTTGAATGTCATTATATTTTAGGAAGGTAATATGTTTTGGATGAAGTTTCGTATTGTAAAGTTTTAGTGATGATCTATGTTTAAAGTTGACAATGGTACACTATTTATTACAAAGGTCCCATAAACTGACCGCTGACCCTGGGTAAAGCAACCCATTATTTATTCTTTCTACGATAACAATTTTTCTTGCAGAGGCAAACAAAAACGAACATTATTAATATTTATATTGTATTCATTTATCTCTATTTTCACCAAAAGAGAATTATCATTAACCTTTTTAGTGCCAGGAGCCGATCTGATCAGCTCCGTCTACTATCACTAAAAGTGCCACGAGCCGATATGATCGGTTAAAAATGCCAGAATAAGCTTTATAAATCTATATATTTTTTTAAATATGAAATTATTAATTATAAAAGGTTTTTTGAAAAACGCATTCGTTATGTATAGGTCTAAATATTTATTCATGAGGTGAACAATATAAATCTTGCTGTAAGGTAAACAATAACGGCCCAAAAATATCTAATGTAAAATATCAAGTAAAAATTCCTGTAATTATTATTTATAATCATATAAAGTCAACACTTTATTTTCTTTTATAAATTCAAATGCACTAGAGCAAAATAGTGATTAAATGTATATGTAATATATTTTAATTATGTTAGTTAGCATTAGTTTTGAAATCAATCAAAAATTTAAAAAAATATAATATTATATTTAAAATTTAGAAATTTAATGATTTTAATTAAATGGTATTAATTTATTATTATTAAATAACAGTACATACGGATTAAAATGATAGAAAAATCAAATTAATATCTTCATAAATAAAGGTTTGGCGAATTTTCTTGCAAACCCTTACAAAAATAAGGAAATGTATTAATTACAATACATCAAATTGATTCTACCTTCCTCTTCCTAGCCCATTTTTGTCTACATGAGGATGTCCAAAACCTATAGTAAGAAACGGTGCAAAAACAACATTTCATAAAATGCTAGTTATTAAATATTTGATTGATTTATAATTTTAAGTTTTATAGTGAGAAAAATTTAAAGAAAATTATTTATATCTACATTCCTAAGAAGTAAACTGTGTGTGTGTGTGTGTCTGTGTGAATTTTAATTATTTCCATCGTGAAACTATCAGAGTGAGATTAGTATTTATTCCCAGAAGAGAATTAATTGGGTTTATTTATTGAACTTACTTTCATTACGAACTTGAAACCTTTAGCATCTCAATCGTAGTATTGGGTTTCCAATTATTTAATTATTCCACATCCGAGGTAGGATCTGGTTTAATTTTTACTTTCTCTAACTTAGTTTACTGTTTCAGAATATTTTCTCTTTTTGAGAGAGCTAGAAAAATAATTCGAAGCAAAAAATTGAAGTTTGTAAATTTTTTAATGAAAATCTATTTGTACAACATCCTTAGCTTTGTGATGTGAGATGTTTCTAGAATGATGAAAATATTGTTAGTGGATAAAACTGCTGTAACTTTATCTTTTGGTAACAAAATGTCTTCCTTATACTTAAGGAACAAATAACTTTTACACTGTAAAAGTAATTAGTTAAATTACGTTTTGATAATATATTAATATCAGTAGTTTTCATATTTAAGATTTCAATTATTTTTGGATGTATATATTACACTTGTTTAGAATTCTCAATCAAATCAAATATTAATATTTTTACCAATTTTCACGAAGGTATTATAACTACCATAGGGCATTGATCACAATTGGCTTATTATTAAGTTAAATTTCAGTGAATTACTTATTCGGTTTCAAACAGTGGAAACCATCAAGTAAATACTACCAACCAAGTAACCAAGTAACTATGTGACAAATATTTGGGATATTAAAATATGTATTCGTTTAATATATTTTTTAATTTAAAATAAATATCTTCACAATATTAAATACAAAATTTATATTTTCAACTTTAAAATAGTTATACCTCTTAAGTATCAATTATTCCGTGCAACTACTATAATAGGGCTCAAAAGTGACGTTAGTAAAACCGAAATTATCAACCAGTAGCTTGAGCATCATCACTTAAATATTTCAATGGCAGTCTGCTCACGGGGCTACTGTTCACTTCATACTTAATTAATTAAACATTTAATTCAATATTCAAAATAACTTTCTTTCAAATTCACTCAACGTATATTTAAACTGAGTTCTGTCTTTCAACATTTTTGGGGAATTTACTTTTTGCTAATGGTGGTTTCATCAGAATGTCCGGCAGTTGATCACTATTATATGCGTATTGAATTGACACTGTGTTTTTTTGTTGTGGTGTAGGTCAAAATAATTATAGCCTATTCATTCTTCAGGGATGATATCATAAAGGCCACCGTTTTGCCATCGTTTGCACTAATATGTTTTGTTTGTTTTTTACGTTGTGTTTGCATTTTGGTTCATAATCTTTGTTACGTATTTCATCAAACGGTACCCACACAATATTGCGTCCATCTTAAAATTCTACACTTTATAGCTATAACCAATGAGCTTGTGGGTTATTATAGCCACCAACATTGCCTCAATCATTCTCCTCACACTGTTTACTTTATTAGAAATATTATTTTATACTTTGCTTGTGGAAACATGTTTATTTAATAAATTATGTCAAAGTAATGTATAATGGTAGCAAAGCGTGAGTTAGGATGTATGGGGCTTTAAGAGAATAGTTTAACACTGAACAAGTGTTAGACAAGAATTTATTATGTCTCCAGGGTTGTTTAAAATATTCATAGATAAGTGTATGAGGAATGCTTGTGAGGACGCGGTTGGTGTACAAATTGACAATGTGAATATATGAGTGCTGTTATATACTAATGATGACGTATGAATGGCTGAGAGTTAAAGTGACTTGCAGATGTATTAAACCATTTGAATGTGGTGACAGGCAGAAAAAACTTTGCATAAATGTCTACACATAATTTTTGATAAGGATGGATCAGGAAATGATTTTAAGCTTAGTATAAATGAAAAACTGCTAGAACAAGTGAATGATTTTGTGTATCTGAGAGGAGTTTTCTGTAAAAAAAATAAGGATACAATGGTGAAATTGATAGACGGGTGAATGCATCTCGAAGATTAGTTGGATGTATGTGGGTTATTGCAAATAATGAAGTAGTATTTAAGGAGGCCAAGATGGCGTTATACCAAAGTCTGTTAATGCTAGCAATTTTTTATGGGTGTGAAGAGTGGGTTTGTAAGGAAAAACAAAAATCAAGATAAATGTGATTGGAATGAGATATCTAAGAAATGTATGTTGAAAAGCTCATATGGACTGAGTCAGTAATGAATGAGTTCTGAATGATTGTGGTTTGAAAGGTAATCTAATAGGTCTATGTGAAATAAGCATCTTGCTTTGTTTGAGCATGTCGAGAGGCTGAGTGTAGATCGAGTGATGAATACAACTCAATAAGCTAGATTGTGTGAATAAAAATTAATTTCTAGGCCATGTAAGACGTGGTTAAATGTTGTAGACGAATGTATGAAAAAGAGAAACACTAAGAGGTTTATGAATACAATAGCATATGTGTTTCAGGATATGGATGCTGGGGAAGCCAATGGAGTATTCAAGGATAAGGAAGTTTGTAGGGTGTTAGGGAGAATAGATTAGCTACATAAGTTTGTTTTCTTTAGCTATTTGCACAATAATTGCCTACCCTGTGAGTAAATGGCGTGAATAGTGTATATATATATATATATATATATATATGGTAGGCCTACTTTGCTACTCAGCGGATATACTACTCGAGTTATAGAAACCTCGCACAGTGATTTCTTACGAATTGCAAAGAGCTGACCACCAACTCAAATTAAATAATGGCTGACTAACAAATACAGATAAAATAAGAACCCTTCAATCTTTTCAACTCGAAAATAATCTTTTTCTCATGTTAGACTTACAATTGTATTACTTTCAAAACGTAACTGGGCCCTTAACCTATTGAATTAAATGGTAAGAAAGAGATTATAATTTTATTGTCTAATCAAGAAAAATTAGTTCATTCAAAGCGTGGGTACAAATAAAGTAAGTGCACATTGTCACACTGAAAGCGAGGGGAAGCTAACTAATCAAAGCTGTTCTTGTACTACTATATTATAAAAATATATTACTATTACTTTGCTAAAGACATTGAAGGAGTCCCCAGGTATAGGGCACAGTTTTTTTTAGCACTTAGGCTATTATTATTAATAATAATTAAATATATATTATACATTATATTAATAAATATTAAATATTCTAGAGGCAAGTAGAAGGTGATTGCAACTAGATAGTACGTAACTGATTGAAATTCCATCACTATTGGGTAGTGCCGTGTTTGTACTGACCCGTGTGCTACTTTAATCACTAACCAGTATAATGACAGTTTAGTACCTACGTGGGCGAAAGACCTAAGATCTTCCACTGGTTCCACACCCTCTTACTCACCATCCCCTTTACCTCAACTCATCAGGACATGGAAAGAGACTCCACGAAAAATATGTACGATAAGAATATTTGGACCTTCCCTGGGCTAATATTATGTATATATGTAAAATATGTATTTAAAGTAAATCAAACATCTTATCAAAATCTATAAGTGAGATATGCATTTCCCAATTTTGAAATAGATTTCATATTTTCCAGAAATAAGAAATAATATCCATAACATTTATAAAAAAAATATTTTCATTAAAAGTTAAAATTCAAATCAACACTTTATCTACAAATAATTAATTCAACATTTTTTATTTGCAGATCGAATATTTTACTATCACAAATATAATTTATTACAAAAATTCACATTTGATTTAGCGATAAAAATCTCAAATTAATAATGTTTATAAGCTCTCAAATAAATAAAATGATTAAACTCACAATCAAGTAAAATGATTATGCTCACAAATACCCAAGTAAAGTAAATAAAATCACACACGAACAAAGAAATTCAGTTTAAAATTTAGTATAATAATTACGATGACAAATGAATTAAAATCACTTTGTGTATAGTAAGATAATTTCACAAATTGGTAAAATTAATATAGTTACAGATTAGTAAATAAGATGAGATCACAAATGTGTAAGGAGATAAAATTTAAAAAAAATTACAATCACAAATGAGTACATAAATAAAATTAACAAATTATCAAAGTGATTCAGTTTACTAAAGAGTAAAATGAGAAAGTTCATAAATCAAAATTTTGGCATTAAAAATGTGTAATAAATTCACAGGAATCTTTCATAAGTGAGCCTAGATAGTTATTTCAACATAATTAAACATTTTGACTATGTTTTTAAAATTGTGAATAATTTAATATAAAAATTTAAAATAAATAGAGTAAGTTATGTTAAATCTGGTTTTAATTTGAAATTTAGTTAAAGAAAAATAAACTAATTTTTCTTAATAATACAATTTAGTAATTAAACATTAAATAAAAATATGATTTTGAATCTTCTGCCAAATTAATTATTTATTTACAAAATTTAAGAATTTAAGAAACGAATGAATCACCTGACGAAACCAATTTATAATTATTGATGCCAAGGAGGTTCTGGCCTCTCCTCCAACCAGTCAAATTATGGCCCCACTTCCTCACAACTTATGTCCATCCACCACTCCATAATTTCATCTTAAGAAATACAATCATCAAGATTTTGTATATCATCATTTTCAAATCTGGCGTACAAACATTTCTCCCGATCAACTATAATTTCACTCTCTCCCTCTTTTTCCAAAATGTTGTTGAACTATAATTCTGAATGCCTCACTATTGCACAAATTTCTTCAAAATCAAAATTTCTATTAAGTGTATATCTTTTATACTTTGTGGGCTTTCGGGGTGGTAACATATAATTCGGAAAAACTACCAGGGGAGTATTCATCTCTCTTTCATTCTTTTCGAACCACCAGTCAAATATTCTTGTTTAGGTATTATTTTTTGATACTCATAATTAACAAATTTTTTTATTTTAATTATTTTTTTCCTGGGATATGTTGGAAGAGATTTTGTAGTTTTGTTTAGTTTAATTGCAAAAATAAATGGTAACATAGCTAATGAAATTTTTACCACCCCCTTTTCAAAATATTGATCATAAGAATTTAGTTTGTACAAATCAGCTTTCATTCGATTTTTATCCATATTTTGAATGTAAAAATATGTTTTAATTGGGCCTGATAAGGCTTGTGGTGCCATCGCCCCAATTTGTTTGGGCCCAACATGGACACTTCTTGCCCTTTATAAGAAACATTACATTTCAGAAAACATTACATTGGTTTAATACTATTTAAATATACATGGATAAAAACCATATACCTTTGTTTTAACTATAGAATGCTTCGCCATGTGTCCCTACAGGCATATTCAGAAAATCTGCCGGTAACATTTAATTTGATAAGTTAAGGCAGGGACATATTTTCTGTAATACAATCCCTATACAGGACACCTTTTAAAGTTTAATATATTCATACTCTATCCATATTCCTAAAATTACCTTAAAATATTTAAATAATCTCTTTACTGTAAGTATTTACTACATGTATAGATAAAGGTGAATTATTTATAGTTCAGTGTTTTAGCATCGGAGACCTCCATTTGTCCTGCATTTATTGGTTAATTTTCTCTTACAGTCAATTCACAATTAATTCAACCTTTTATGACAGATCTTAGAAGAACTATATTAACAATGTTATGCCCTCAACACATCACGTGATTATCAAAAATCAATGTTGAGAGGGTAAAATTTTAAACTTTATAAAGATAATAAATTGGTAGAGCTAATGTAGATAATACAAGATTATTATTCATTCTAAAAACTTATCATATTAATTATGTATTATATCAGAAAATAACGTGTGCTAAATCTTTAATATAAAACTTGTGTGTACCTTGCAGAATCTTGATTTTTTAAATTCTCGCGTCACTTGATTCAACTCGATCTCTTCTATCATACGTAGAAAATCATTACAGGCATATGTTCCCAGGAAACAGAATAAAGCCTTTCCTTATATTGTTATAGTAATTTCCTTGAATAATTATTATTTATTTTAGTGACATTGTTACATTGTTACCATATATGGTTATCTACATTATTCGCTTATAGTATAAGATGAATATTTGTGAGATGCGTTTTATTTATTGCCTGCTTCCAATAATAGTGACTGAAATAAAAAGACAGAAGACATAATTTCAATCAATATCACCGCATCATCAAACTTTTATTCAAGTTTACATATTTAAATTAAATAAAAAAATATATAGATCTGGTTAAAAAATATTAATAATGCTAAAAAAAAGTTGATATTCTAAGTAGTTATTTAATATGCATACGAACTGTTATTTTTTTGGCAAATAGTTGTTCGTCTTGGATGAATTCAGTAGTACAAGCGGGTCCCAACATCCATGAAGTCTTCGCAACTACTAGCGTTCTATTATTTTAAATTGTATTGTAATGAATAATAGAACATAAATGTTGAGTTTTTTAAGGTATTGTGTTCGTTTCGCAACTATGGGTACCCTTCTCAAATATAATAATTTCACATATATACTAAATAAACATTATTTATATTTACTCTTATTGCTGTAATAGGATACCATATTTAATACCAGTGTAAGCTATTATTTACGTTAAATTATTTGTAGAATATTAAATCAAGCACAAATCAAGGAAAATATAGCTCACATTATTAAATATAAATATATCATTAGTTTGATAAATAATGGTATGATAATATATCAAGGATACAAGATCTATGAAAACAGTAATTGATCAACATATTTATTAAAATCGCTTAGAAAATGTATTTAGTAACTATAATTTTTAATATATCCAGTTTAGTGAAATTTCCTTCCGTATGATTAAAACTCATTGCAGACGCTCATTTGTCTCGCCATCTTTAAATTGTGGTTTATTTTGAAATTAGGTTTACCTCAAAATAAAGTCGAATACAACTGACAGCACTTTATAATAGGAAAACCTATGTTTTATGATGAAATTATTGGATAATCTAAATTTTGAAGATATTATACACAAACTATTAGCTCTGCGATTAAGATGAGGGTAAAGGAAACTAAACTTACAAGGGGAGGCCACGACGTTCGGATCACAGATTATCTTTAAACTTTGAACACTTTTAGTAGTCCATTAGGACAACATAATGTGCAAGTAGTATGGCGTACTACTTAGGCGTTTTCGAGAAAATCGCAAGAGAAGTTTTACGCGTCGAATATGTAACGGTGCGTTGCGACTATAAGCACGAGATGTTGGTGGTCGAGTGGTTAGCGTTCCAACTCTGTAATCACTGGATAGCTGGATCGAGTTCCGCTGATTCTTTTTTTTTTTCAACACTGGTCATATTTTTTCATATATATTACAATTCAAAGGTAATATAATGAAAAAATACGTGTATTTGCATGAACTTTTACTGAATTTCCAATGTATCTGGCTGTTTACTAATTTTTATTACTACAACAAATATTATATTCATAACTATCGACAAATAAAAGACCAAACGCATAAAGTTTTCCTGANGAATTTCCAATGTTATTTGGCTGTTTACTAATTTTTATTACTACAACAAATATTATATTCATAACTATCGACAAATAAAAGACCAAACGCATAAAGTTTTCCTGAAAATGAATGCCTGTCGTGATTTGCGAAATCCCTCATACCTGAAATCGGGTAAGGTACCCGGAACTGCTTTGCACCTGGACGCTTTGACCTGCAGACACAGATTTGAAAGGATAAGGGGAGGGCCAGGCTTGGAAAGCCTAAGTCAAACATCGATAAATAAAGGTGTTAATAACTTTATTCAATAATACAATGAGTTACAATATGTCAGAATATATTACCTTTGAATTGTAATATGTAGGAAAGAATATGACCAGTGTTGAAAAAAAAAAGATGAGTGGGACTCGATCCAGCTATCCAGTGACTACGGAGCTGGAACGCTAACCACTCGACCGTCACCATCTCGTGCTCATTGTTGCAACGCTCCGGTACATATTCGACGCGTAAAACTTCTCTTGCGATTTTCTCGAAAACGCCTAAGTAGTACGCCATACTACTTGCACATTATGTTGTCCTAATGGACTACTAAAAGTGGACAAAGTTTGAAGATAATCTGTGATCCGAACGTCATGGCCTCCCCTTGTAAGCCTTCCTAAATAGGTTTACCTTGGACCAACATTCTAGGTCATTCGACGATCATATTTTGTGGCCTAGAAGTGTTGGATATGTGCTCTTCTAAGGGCAAGGATTTATATCTACGGGTACTTGCACTTTTAATAATCACATCATAAAGAAAAAATTTAAAAGTAAGATTTGCAGATGATTTTTTATGACCGCATAGCAAAAATCATAGTAGTAGATTAAACCATAAAATAAATTTACAACAATATATCCGTGTTAAAATAAAAGTAATAAACATAAAACAAACTTAATCCAATATATCTTTTTTGATGTTCCCGTAAATGAAAAAAAAAAGAGTTTTAGCTTCTCTACTTAAACAAACGGAAAAACCAACTAAGAAAAAAACTCTAAAGCAAACCAATATTTTTTACGACATTCCAAGTAAAAGGTCTGTTGGCGACGGATGTGCAAGGAACTAGCCGACTCCTCTAATTGGGAGCTACCCAAAGTCACAGGCCCAGAACTAAAGGTTCGGACCGTGAGATTGATGAGTTATGTCAGGATAAAAACACACACTTCAACATTCCTGGGAATAACGAGGGAACCAACACAACAGAACCACTGCGTCACATATAGTATGTTTCACACACGGATTGTTATTGCATTTACATTTAAATTGAATGGAATCTCTAAGGATGAAACTTTAGTGAAATATCAAAACCGATACTGTTGAATCCAGAAAATGGTGCCAAGCGTACATTAGATATTATTTGTGTTTGGTAGCCCTTGACAGGCAAGTCTGGGTTGGGAATCCATCTGAGTGTACTAGAGGCGATTTTGTCCAAAATTATTTCTACTTTCTCTCCACTTAAATTAAGGCACATTTCATCTAAATACTACCTTTCTAATCGCTAATACCTCAGTGTAAATGTATAGGTAGGTATAATTCTTAGCAAGACGTAGTGCTCGCGATACTTCATAAACGACCATTTCACATAAATATCTATTTTTTCGAATACGACACTACTGTACTACAAATGGCTAAAAGGACATTTTAACCATTCATTCATTTATCAATTTTAGATCTTTCTTGAAATAAAGCTAGGGCTCCCTAGATTTGTATTAAAAAAAACCTCCATGACTTGAGTCCGCAATCAAGCTATACCAGTCGAGCGGCCGCTATTGTTAGTGATAATAATTCTAACATTTGATTATAGAGAGTGTCATATGGTCAGCAAAACTAACACTTTGACCGTTAATCTCAGTTTTTATAGATCGGAAAATTTGTAGTAATCTCTCCCTAATCCTCTACACACAGTGTGGTATTTAAATATTACATATTAATGGTTATGTTATAGTTTTTTAATAGTATTACATTTTGGTTTCCATTACTGGGCATATACATGTTCGCTTTGAAGGCTTTCTCGGCCGGTGTATAAAGCTTAACCTAGGTTTTAGGTTTTTAATCGTGATGAAGCTATAATTATCGACCTATAAACTGTTGTCACAAAAACAATCCTCTGGGATGTATGATGTAACTACAGCTGAAACGTCAGAAATTAGTATTCCCTTGACGCGGATCAATCCCAAAAGCATTCGTTTCAAATACATGTTTTCTGTGTGCCTATTAGCCAACAGCAAGAAATCTAATAATTTTAAGCTATTCATTCACCCATAAAATATAAAGTCTTGAAGATGTTTTGAACAGCCACATTACGTGGCCTGGCCCAAACAATTCTAAGATAGCAACCGCACCTGCCATGGATGTGACATAGCACGTTGAAAGATTGTCACTTGAATGTCATAGAGTACGTTGACAGCCTGTCACTAGAGCCAGAGATTCTTGGCTAGGTGGATGAGCCATATCGAGATTATCGAATATATTTTCGTAGATGGACTGATTCATCGCGTTAGGTTGTTAGTATTTATTCACATCAAATATTTACTGTATAAGATATTTATATTTTATTGACTGCTGGGTTCTCTCTCATAAAAGCAGCTAGTCATTGAATATTTGTACTATGTGCTAAGGTACACTGGTCTCCTATATTATGTAACATATATTTTAAACCAGAATGGAGCGGTCCATACTCACGTGCCAGTGTTTATATGGTATGGTGGGCCTATTTGTATAAAAGGGGCTATTTGAATCAAAATAAGGATTCGAGATACTGCGCAGCTATTCTGGACATATTTGTAGGTGTTTAGTTCTTATAATTTATTGAATGACCTACCGGCTGTAGATTGGTATGAAAAAATTATAATTTATAGACGTCTGAATAGCTGAAAAAATGTTTTTACGAAATCAATCCAAGCGAGATTGACATACTTTTCCTAGTGATGTAAATAATCGTATTTGCGTGGTAAGGTTTTACCCTGTTAGGGCCACTGTTTCAATATCAGGTTTTGTCGAGTTTTAATTATAACCTCAGCTTAAGATGTTTATTATCTGTTTCAATGTTAGGTTATCACATAGCCTGAGCTTAAATTTCAGGTTTCACTAATTCGAAGAAGGTGTAGAGGTTAGTGAGTAAACGTCAAGTTAATCACCGTAGAGAACAACATGGCCACCACTCTGTCAGCTGACTGTTAAAAGCATTCCAATGTGTGTTGTTGGATTTAGTTAAGATAAAGTTTAATGATGCTATTTTATTCCGATTTAAGATATTTATGATGAAAAATATACACACTTATGGTGATCGTTAGTATTAAACCAAATATTAATGTAAGATTCTTTGATCATTGAATAGTTTGGCCAAAGGAATATACGAAGGCCTAACCTATATTTTGATAGCCAGACATATCAATTGAAAAGTGGGCATCTACAATGCCTTATATATTTAAATATTGCATAGTTTTGTGGACAAACAAATTTTACTTGCATATTTAATTCATTTTTGAGCACTTCATAAAGGTCTAGGCATATTTGTATTAAGTCTCTTACCCTATGATTATTAAAGCTTCGCTTGAAACATGAACTTATTCGGCGAGAAAAAATTATTCACATACAGCTGTGGTAGCCTAGTGTTTAAAAACTAAAACCTTTGTGGCTATCTAGGATCTTCTTGCAACTAAATGTTAAAGCCTATGCTTTGTAGTGTAACATATTTCCCCTTTTTTCTGTACTAGTTTTACTCTTCTTAGTAGTGTAATAGTTTTTCGAGAGAATTGTTAATGATTTTCATAAAGTTTTAGGCCTAGTTGTATTAAATAGTTATACTGTGTTATCGTAATTAAAGTTTCACTTGAATTTGAACCCAGTTATTGAGGAAATAGTTTTCACACCCAGCTATGGAAGTTTGGTGCTTATTTAAAAATAAATAAAGTAGACCTAATGGCTTAAAAAAATCAACACTAACAAATAAAATAATGATTCAATAGAAAAACAAAATTTTGCTTGTATTTTTTATTCCTTTTTCTAACACTTCATAAAGGCCATGGTCATAGCCTAAGCTAGTTAAGAGTTTCACATAAAACCTGGGCTCAATCATTGAAAAAATAAATTCACAAACAGTTGTGGTAGCCTATAAGTTGCTGGTGCATAAAGTCATCTATATATAAAACATTTATCTATACAAAATAGCAAGTAATAAATTATTGTATACAATCATTTGCCTCACAAGGATACGGAGAATCCAATGATACCACACTCATATTATAAATATTTGAAAATCTTTCTATATCCACAACTTTAATCAACACACCAAAATCACAAAGAAACGTAAATATTAAAATTCTGTTCGAAATTTTAATTTAAGCTATCTAGGTTTAAGTTATTGGGTTACCGGGTTATTAAAGTATTATAATATGCAATTAGTAATCCTTTATATTATTATAAACTATTCCAAACTGTTAATACATAATATTTCAAGCATTTTGAAATATTAGGATCCCGTTAAGTTTTGATTTAATTGTTTATCATAACAAATATTTTTAATACTTTTGGTTTTAGCTCAAATAGATTCTCCGTAGCCTTGTGAGTACAAAGATGGCGTTAAATTATTATATATTTACTAACTTGTATATAAAAAAGTGTCTTATATGTACTAGTTTTGTGCACCATCCTCCCCCTTTTTTAAACACTCTAGTTTATTCTCAAGCAGGATAAAATAAATAATTAAATATATTAACTAGATTTAAAAAGAATGTTAAAGTTTTTGGAGGGAATATTAGTAAAATATTAATATATAATATATTAGTAAGATGTGTCTGAAACATGTAAAAGACTCGCAAATGTATTTAAAAATAATTTAGATAATGATTATTAACGCATTTCAGCATTCATATATTCCCATTTCCACTAAAAATATGTTTTTTCAAGTGACATTTGAGTAAAAATATACTACCAACCTCTGCATTCAACAAATTAACTCCAAGTCAACTAACCTCCACATAAAAAGCCATTCAAACAGTAAACTACGTTGACCTGAATTTTAACTCGAGGTTATATTAGACCTCAACTTAGTTAACCAGTACCTTAACCTAGCATTGAAACATTGGTCCTTATAATTGTAGATTTTGAAGTTTTTTAATTTATAGTTAAATCTCATAGGCTCATCACCAAGAGGTTTGACCCTATTATATAGGGAAACAATTGAGTTATTTTACATTGAAAAAAAGGTTGACTTCTGGGGCTATTTGAATCACTTTTAAGGGGCTATTTGGATCATTATTTTGTTTACGTTTTTATATATTTTTAGAGTATAAAATTAATTATTTATCGCCTTATGACACTTCGTAAAGTGATATTTTATATATGCTATCGAATTATAAGCTTTGTTGGATTTAAAAGTGAAAAAATTAATTAAATTTTAAATCAAACTAAACAAATTAATTATCACACATTATTTCTCACTGTCACTCAAAGCTTGATGAATAGCTCTAGTTTATTTGGGAAGGTAATTTTGTCTCGCTTAGAATACTTTGGATGTGCTATATTAGTAAGTTGTAGTTTGGACAGCCCTGTGCTAATACTGGTAGGACCTTGAAATACTGAGTCCATAAAAACCTTTAAAGGCGTATTTTAACTGAATTGGCCACTCCCAGCCATTCTTATGAAGACTATGACGTCGGTCATAAGTCAGAATATGAATACGAAGAAGAAAATGTACCATGTGGTTTTTGTAAATTAACTTTTCTTGACAAACAGTCAATTGGAAAAGGAGACTGGACTTGGTGTCAAACCCGCAAATCGTTGTTTCATGGAGTGTGTGTCAGGGACTTTGGAAAAAAACAACAGTTGAAATGTGGAAAATGCATATAAACATTTTGTTTGCATCAAGTAGTATACACATATTTTTAATAAAAATATTTTAAAATGTCAATATTGATGGGAAAATATCAAAATAAATGTGTTATCCAAATAACCCATCCCTAATCCACATAGCCCCACGTTATTCCTAAAATGTTATTTCCACTTTAAAATTAATTTTTAAAATTATTTTATCTTTAGATTTTTTAATAAAACTATTACTAAGTATTGTTCAAAAAAAATGAATAAAAATATAAATAACTGTTAAATATTTTTTCACAACAATATTATAGGTGAAAACTTAGATTAAATTTGAAACGAAACAAATAGCTCCACCAAACCCAATGATGATGATGATGATGATGATGATGATGATGATGATGATGATTATAATGATGACGATTATTATTATTATTATTATCTACGTCATAAAGAAGAAAATCCCAAGACCACCAAGTAGGTATGTTCTGTATCATGAAATATTTAGATTAAATACCATGTTATATAATGAGAATACCAAAATATTTGATCCATTTTGTCTATTACATATCTCCAAGAAGCATTAACTTAAATAATTTAGTCTTTTGAAATGTTTTAATGTATGTTTGTCCTTTTTTTACTGGAAGATTTCAAAATTAAAGTTTAATTTTAAAGAGATCAATAAAACCACTCTTTATTTATTACCACATATACCTAGGCAGGTTATACGTGTGTGATTATGTCACTTTAATAGGGTAGCGATGAATATGAAAGCATTCTAGAGAAAATATACCCGCATTTGCATGCAAGAGAGCGGGGAAGAATCTAAAAATAATACACCCTTAGTGTACCTTAGTGGGATCTTAGAGACAATCTCACCATAAGCAGGCCAGTCTGACACGATAGAGACTCCTGAATCTGCGTCCAAACTATCTAGCTAAGCCCTGTCTATACTGTCGGAGATTTTTCCCACTAGACGAACCTCAAACCTTCTTGAAAGCCATATCTTGTTTCAGAAATTTATTTACTTCGTTGAAAAACACACGCAATGGACAGCGTAAAATTAAAATTGGCTGCCGTGGCATATATTAATTTACACTAAGCAATAAATAAAATAAATGGTACGGAACTCCGCACTGACTTTCTCGCTCTAATGTTTATAAATGGTGATGTTTACTCAAAACTTGTAATATATGTGAAACGAAATAATTTACAGTAGCAAACCCAAGAATAAATTGCACTATACTTTTGTAAAACTTTTTTGAGTCCAGGTTTTAAATTTTATAATTTTATTTTTAAAGAGTTATTGTCATTGTTTTACAAACATTTCTCCTAAGAGGTTTAAGGAAAAATAACATTAACTTTTTGAGAGACTTATATTTAATTACTCTTTTCTTTGGCATTGGAGAATTATTGCTTTAAAACCTAAGTAGTATATCTTTACAACTAAAGCCCACAAAATTGTATTAATACATTTGGCAATATTTCAGAAACTGTTCATTTTATAAGAATATATTTCATATACAAGTTTTTTATTTTTAATAGTACTTCTATTATTCAATGATAAGTTATTTATTACCTCAAATAGATGCGGAGGTATGGAATTTTTAGCTTCAGTAAAGTACCCTAAAAGCCATTTTCATGGGGAAATAAAAATAGCCAGTTTATTTATAATCTTAATCAACGCTTACATCCGAATTTTAANCCCTTCAGTAAACTACCCTTAATTTTAGGGGTAGATATCCAATTCCAAAAACCCCTCGGGGCAACCCAATGAAAACCCTAGATATCAAGTTTCAGCTCAATCGGTAAGATAGTTTAGGCTCTAGTTGGAGGTACAGACAGACAGACAGACAGACAGACAGACAGACAGACGGAAATTCAAAAACCACTTTTTCGGATTCAGGAAGTCATGAAACGTCAAAATTCATTAAAATCTCGAGTTCGATTTTTTTGACGATCACCATACTTTCTCTACCTGTAAGATAGAGAGAAAGTAATAACATTAACTTTTTGAGAGACTTATATTTAATTACTCTTTGGCATTGGAGAATTATTGCTTTTAAAACTAAGTAGTATATCTTTACAACTAAAGCCCACAAAATTGTATTAATACTTTTGGCAATATTTCAGAAACTGTTCATTTTATAAGAATATATTTCATATACAAGTTTTTTATTTTTAATAGTACTTCTATTATTCAATGATAAGTTATTTATTACCTCAAATAGATGCGGAGGTATGGAATTTTTAGCTTCAGTAAAGTACCCTAAAAGCCATTTTCATGGGGAAATAAAAATAGCCAGTTTATTTATAATCTTAATCAACGCTTACATCCGAATTTTAATCAAAATCGTTAGAGCCCATTTTGAGAAAATCGATTTTTTCTCTTTTAGCCATTTATTAAACTACTCTTAATTTTAAGTCCAAACAGACACACAGACGGCATTGCAAATACCACTTTTTAGGGTTTGCGGGGTCATGAGACGTTGACATCAATCAACATATCACGTTAGATTTTTTTACGCTGCAATACTTTAACTTTAGTGTTCGAAAAGTAAAGAAATATAGCTATATATCTGCGTATAGCTTGAAAGTTATTTGTTTTATAGAAATATGCTTCAAATAAAATATTTGTATTATAAATAGATCTACATATTTGTAATGACAAGTAATTTCATATTTCAAGGAGCTACGGAGATATGATATAAAATGATAACTTACCCATCAGACCGGAGCCCTTAAATTCATTTTGCCGAAATATTGAGAGTAGTCATTTTTGTTTGTAATAGTTATAAAGTTTTGAAATGAAATTTAATCAAAATCGTTGGAGCCGATTTTGAGAAAATGGACTTTTTATCGTTTTGTCCTTCAGTACACTATCCTTAATTTTAGGGTTAGATATCCAATTCCAGAAATCCCTCGGGGCAAACCTATGAAAACCCTAGATACCAAGTTTTAGCCCGATCGGTAAAATAGTTTAGCCTCTAGTTGGAAGTACAGACAGACAGACAGACAGACGGACGGAAATTCAAAAACCATTCTTTCAGATTCGGGGAGGGGTCATGAAACGTCGGGATTCATCAAAATCTCGAGTTCGATTTTTTTGACGATTATAATACTTTCTCTACCTGTTAGATAGCAAGAAAGTAAAAATATGGGTTAGACGATAGTGTCAAGCTCAATTGTACACCAGGCGAGCGGAATAAAGTGGTAATAGCTTGCTTCACGACTTTAAATTTGAAAAAATTAGTGGTCGATACGAAAACCTTACTCGTATGTCACAGAGCTATTTCTATCATTGATTTAATTTTATTGGGCCCAGGCACACACCCAAGAGCGGACGAATAGGGCAATTACCCGCCTTCATAACCTTATACCTCAAATTAATTTTCAAAATTATTACAGCAAATGGCGACTTCAAATATCTTATAGAGAATCAATTTATTTTTAATATTCTGGGGGAATGATACTTTAAATAACTTTTAGAGGAAACTATTTTTTTTTAAATATGGATAAGGACTGCTCCGGAAAGCTTCTAGAATCATCTAAATTCTTACAAATTTTCTGAGGAAAGATTCCTCAAATATATACTAGGTGGATTAATTTTTCTTGACCTGTTTCTATGGCTGCATGGTCTAAGGCGTCACTCTTGTGTTAGATAAAAGTGCCTATGACAGGGAGATAGGAATTTGTTCACGGTCGGATGTACTAAGGGTCATTTTCTCTAAATGTTTTTCAACGCTCTCTCCACGCATATTTAATTACACCTACTTTAAATTTGACCTTCCCATTCCTTGACTCATTAGCATAGCTAGTACATATGTGAACCACCTTAACAGGTAGCAAGACGCGGCGTTAAAAAAGACATGTTCTTGCAAAATATTCCTGGAAATGATCCTTGAAATAGCCTTTGGATTGGAGGTCAACATTTTTTTTGTCAAACAACCTCCTTCTTCCCTACAAAAATAGGAATCCTCAACCACTAATTCTTCCTATTGACTCAAGTCCTAAGAGTTCCCTGGTTTGTGGCGAAAATATTATTGTAAGCCTACTATTACTAACGTTAAAAGTGCCCCAAAAGCTGCAAATGGGAAAAAATGCTGAAAAATAGCTTTGATATATTTTATCTAAGATTAGGTCACTTACATTATTGAAATTGCTTTGCAGTCATAATATGTCTTCGCCTCCAGTGGCTACGGAGCTGTGCCCCATAATCGACTAGCTTCCTCTCCCCCTTCTAAAAAAAAATTCTTCGTACAATCTTAATTGTTTGCACCATCCCCA
>CABFWB010003897.1:0-29409 GCA_902151455.1 Timema bartmani | reverse complement strand
ACAGACAGACAGACAGACGGAAATTCAAAAACCACTTTTTCGGATTCAGGGAGTCATGAAACGTCAAAATTCATCAAAATCTCGAGTTCGATTTTTTTGACGATCACCATACTTTCTCTACCTGTAAGATAGAGAGAAAGTAAAAGTATACACAAATTCAAAGTTTCACTGACATTGTTGACGATTTGGTTTGTAACCGCCGTCAAATAAGCTTTGAGCAGAGACTTGATATTTTATTTTATTTTATTTTATTTTATGTTCCGTCGAAATATCACCATTCAATGGCTCGCTGCGAGTACACGATGGGGTTCAGCTTGAGGTTCGGTTTCCTAGACTGGACGTTTTCAAGGCCATGTTCGGGCCCGTGACGTGGATCGTTTCAAGATTCGGCTTGATAGTTTGGCTGCAGCCTTAGACCGTTCGGCCACTAGCGTTGGTAACCTCTTTTAAATAGTGGCAAATGGTTAAAGTTGATTAAATATACTGAATCATCAGATTATTAATTAGGAAACATGTGTTCAATTTTGGTTAAAATTACTCGTTCGAATCAGAGGCTATTATATAAAAACAAACAGACAAGAAATCAAATTTTTATTGAAGCAAATTTTAAGAGTATTCATTTAATAAAAATAAAAGTTATCACAATCACTGAAACCAAAAACATATTGACGGGGCTATCAATAGCTATAATAGAATGTAGAGGGAGTTCAAATACATATTTAGTTTAGTACAAAGTGCTAAAAATAATAGATATATTTGTTTCAAATTACGTTACTTATTAAAACTTTCAAAATTATTACAAATGTTAAAATTAAGCTAAACTCTAAATATATAAATTTTTTTATATCATTGATGAACTATAAACATTATTGCGGAATATAGATTTTTTTTTCTAAATTATAATATTATTTCAGAAAATATTTATTTCAACATATTATGTTTGTTATTTTCCACTACGTCTTACTACCCGTTCGGATTATATGTTTGTGTACTAAATAATCTAATGGTTTGGTATATTATGATGGTAATATGTATAAGAAGTAGGAAGTGTACCCGCATCTGCGTGAAGGGGGATTGGAAAACTATTTTGGAAAACGACACTCATAACACTTGACTGAGATTCAAACTTCAATCTACACGTCATAGGCAGTCTATTTTTACTGTGAGAGTAGCGCCTTAAACTATGCGACCACCAAGGTGTGTAGTATTATGTTAATTTATCATATTTAACAAAAGGTTATAAGCATCAAAGTAATTAAACCCAAATACCCTACAAATATCAAACTTCACCATTTTAATGCCCGCATATAATAATTATGAAACTTTATTTCGGTGGGTACTATTATGGTTTTTAATTAAATTTATTCACGTTATTAAATTGTAATCCAATCTACCCAGGGAAGCTTCAATAAAGGAGAATAAGCCATAAGTGAATCAATCAGCTACATCCACCTAGTTGGAAGCATTCCAACGTCACAGTTCACCAATATATTCCAATGGTGTTCGAGTGGAATAAATTGTCACTGCCAGACCCGCAAACATCTAATTAGTTTGTTCAAATAATTAAACTATTGAGGACAACAAATACGCAATAGCAACATTATTATTAGAGTTAGTAGCGGGTCTGGGTACCAAATTATTAAATGGGTTGTTTAAAAGATTTAAACGTTTTCATTTTGTCAATACAATGGATTAGTAAGGACTTTGAAAGGCAATCAAGCTAAGGCATTAACTTTGTTAGGTCTGGTGTGCCTGTAAAATGAAGGTCAATTTCAATTCCCAACCAGTTGTAACTATAGTAGTTAATCATAAATTATTCTCTCATAGTTTCTTAAAGTAAATGAGGGTATATTCCTTTTAGATTCTAGCTTTCTCCTTCCTACCTCATAAGTGTATATTTGCATACATAGTGAATGGGCTCTAATTTATGGTGCATAAACATACGTGCATTTGATGGTGTATTGCAAATTATTAAGCGTCTTAGAGTGTTAATCTGAAGGAGTACACTTTAATAATATTATATTTGTTTTCAATATGTTTACATATCAGGGATATATTATAACATCTATTACTAATAATCTTCCAATGTGTCCAGTCTGTAGCCGGTAGTTTAAGTAAACTTCCAACATCTTTTTTCCTTCAACAATTTATCCTTCTTTATTTGCTCTCATTCTTCTCCTCTAAATAGTAGAGCTGTGATATGATTTTCGCATCATATCTATATAATAGTCTCCCTTGCAGTCTTTTTCCAACATAGTTCATATTCTTCATTCTTTCCTTGGTTTTCCTTATTACATGACCATATCATCTTACCCTTGCTTCCCCTTCTATCTCATATACTCTAACATTCTCATTATATGTACATACTATCTAACCCTTGCTTTCACTTCTATTTCAAGGACACCAAAATCCTTAGTACAAGTCCATACCATTCAACACCTGCTTCCCCTTCTATATCATGTATACCAACATCTTCATTACATGTCCATACCATCTCGCCCTTGCTACCTGTGTTATTTCTTGTATACGTTTTTAAATCCCCTTTTTTTCTAGTGACATTAATACTATTCAAACTAAAAGTGAAAATGAACTGAACCGAATTATGTTGGAGATGTATTGAGCACTTCATGATCCAGACAAATTATACAATCATTATAAATTGTAAATCTTTATTTAGATAAGAGTACTATATTTTCCTTTAAAAATAGTAGGTTTATCACGAATAAAACCTTGAATGTTAGATTTTATATTAATTGAGTTGTTACCGAGTTATTTTAGTTTGTCTGGCAGTGAGGGTTATCTTTTAATCATATTCATTGGTACGTTTCTGATGTATTTTTCTATGCTACCGGAAAGAGAGGCATGAGAATAAATTACTTCATGTGGTAAAAGTTTGATTGCATGATTTTAAGAGTATATTGAACAAACGATCCAAAGTATTTCACAACATGTTGTGTGGTCCAAAAAATAAAAAGATCTTGTTTAAGATATCCTGAATTTTGTTTAAAAAAATCAAGATTACATAGGTTAGATATATTCTCAGCAATTATATTTAGAATGAGTGTATTTAAAAATATATATATTGTGGAGAGGAATTAACATAACATAATATAATATGTTATATTGATTACCTTAGGACTATAACAATAACTATAACATATATTGATAAATTGTGTCTAAATATATATATAACATTCTCTTTTAGTGCTAGTTTTTATATCTTCATTTAAAACATTATGATTCTAAGTCAAATTCTATGTTATTTAATTTGTATTCACTCATTTTTTATTAGAATTGTATATTTTCGATAGTGGAGACATTTAATGTATATTTAATTATTAACTAAAAATAATATGCCTATACATTTTGTATAAAAGATAGCTCTTGATTTTAACAAACGTAATTATGTAGCCCACTTCTGTATAAAATAACCCTGCCATTATGAGAAGACTATATCTCTTATCTTGAAATGACAAACATATATTTTTTAATGTAAGGCTTAGAACCATTATAAGTATTTTATTCTGAATTTTTTCCGTTAGCATAAAGTTTGAATACAGATTGTTATTTTGCCTTTTAGTTTTGCAACCACAATGCTAGCTACAGCACTTAAGGTGGAATAGAAGGGTATGCGAGAAAAAACAAATGATTTTCAAGTTTTTATGACAAAACTTTTCTTGGTTAAAATAAATAAAATTTGCTCCAGTACAAACTTAGAGTTTATTTTTATTCACATGGTGACCTCAACAGTTTTTGAATATGTGTCAAGGTGTCCTGAAATATACTGACAGCGTTTTATCTTTATTTAAATGTAACTCATCTAATGCCACTATGTTCATGAGAGATATTTAAGAAATGTTAATATCATCATCTGAATAAACTTAAGCTATGTTTGTACTGGAGCAATATTTTGTTATTTTGGCATAAAAACTGCAAGAAAACTGGATTTTTCTCGCATCCCCTTTCATTCCACATTAATAATGGGATCTTGAAATGATACTCATATATTTATGGTAAGAAATTAAGTTATATTAGATGAAAGATTTATTTAAGTGGTTGACTTGAACCTCTGAAAACATAAGACAATACACCCATGGTAAGAATTTTAGCTCCTAGGTAATTAATGAATATCTGATATAAAATAAATATATGCATTTGCTTTCATTACAGACATTGCTAATCAAAAACTTCAGATAAATGATAAATTCTAACATTATTAGAAATTCTTTATTGTTTTATTTGTAATTCAGTGGTGAAGCCCGAGTGATAAAACATCAAAATATACCAAAATTAGTTCAAAAACTCGTTTATTTAATGTTTTAAGTTGATTTGTTGTCCTTTTAATATTAGAATATTCACATTAAGTTAACACTATATATAATATTATGGTATACCTTATTGAGGAATGTAAATTTTACAGGTGCGGCTAGAGTGTTTGAGATATACTTTACATCCATTACTGTTTCCAGCCTGTGTACCGAATCAGTTTTTTTATTCAAGCCATATATTTTCCACTACCATCTGGCTAGGCCTCTTGTAGCTTCATATGCCTTATAATCTAAATTGAGACTAAGACAGACAACATCTAGCCTCCAGTCGTTAATTCAGCACTCAGATATGGTTAACCCACATTTCACCAATAATACATTTCTCGATCATTCCGAGAATCAAAACTGGACCCCTACCTGAGAAAACAAACAAGCTACTGACTGAGCTAAGGTGTCGGATTACTAAAGTATTTGAGATACATGATCTAAATTGGTTATTTCTGTAAAATTAGAACATCCGTGGATTCATAATTATTATGGTTTAGATTTAAATAAAAAGCTTAGATTTAACGTAATTTGATTGATGGAATTTGAAGATTGGTATAAATCAACTAAATAGATTCTTAAAAAAATATGAACACAAGTTCACAACTGTGTGAAACTGGATCATTCCATGTAAACAGGCATGACACTGCTGTAAAACTGCTATGAATAAAATTGTTGTTAACACTCTTTACCTTTCCTTTATGTATCAACGGTGCCCTTTAGCACCTAAGGGTGACGTCTACGAAAATATATTTTATAAAAAAGGGTTTGGTTTTAGTGTTCCATATCTCCCATTAAAGTTTGTACAGAGGCGTAGAATCATCCTTTATAGTTCCTTAATTATGTTCACTACTTTGAAACCATCAAACGGTTGAATTTACTAAGGTAAATAAAAATGCGGTTCCTTTATCTGAAAAAGCCAAAGTTTTTTTTTTTTCAAAATTCAGCATAAGGATTTAAGATAAATGTCATGACAACACTTTATTATATTATTTTAACATTCTAGCATTATTTTATATAATATGTATGCCTGTATATGAAGGCTACAGGCAAAATAGCTGGTACGAAACTCCGCACGGACTTTCTTGCTTTAGTGTTAAAAAAAGGAGATATTTACGCAAAACCTGTAATATAGTATGTGAAACAAAATAGTATAGGCCTACACTAGCAGACACAAGCATAAATGGCGTTTTACTTACGCAAAACCTTTTTGACTCCCGGTTTTACATTTTATAACTAGGTTAACTATGAGTGGTTTTTCCTAAATGGTTTCCACTCTACTGCCACACAAATTTGGGTTCACTTCCTCTAAATTCAATCTTTCTAAGTTCCATAACACATTAACGTAATTAGTACTTAATCGTATAACCAGAATGGTTAGTAAGACGCGGTGCTATAAGAAAAACTAATAATCCATTTTGTATAAAAATTGGACTTTCCCCCTTTTTACCTTGTACTTTCACTCTGGATATAAATATATACAATTCAAAGTTGTACTTTCACTATGGATATATATATATATATATATATATATATAATACACAGTTGTACTTTCACTCTTCTGTATATATATATATATATATATATATATATATATAGAGAGAGAGAGAGAGAGAGAGAGAGAAAGAGAGAGAGAGAGAAAGGTCTAAGGTAAAAATGGGGAAGTCCAATTTTAGCTCAAATTAAATTAGGGCTTCCATCTATTTGATAATCAAGATACTCTTATACACATATAATAGTTGGTTTGGTTTCAGCTATTTCAGTTCCATCAGTACTTTACTTAGGAACTTGAATCGCCTTTGGTCTCAAAGAAGTTGGTTTAAAAGTTTAAGAATGATATATATATTTTATTTAAAAAATTATTTACTTATTAGTAGCTATTTATATTATTTTCTTATATTTTGAAGAGTATGAATGGCCCAAGATTAATTTGTAGCTTAGGGAGGGTTTGAAACCGAGAACCAAGGAAGGAAATAATAGAACCAGTTTAAAATGTGTGACCATGTTATAACCATTATATTATACCAAATGAGCAATCGGTTGATATTTCAGATACGTTCAAAATACCATTTATCAGAAATAAAAAAAATTCCTATCTTATTTATAGTAATTTTTTTTTATAAATGACAGGCAAATTAGAATTTGAGCTCCATGAAAAGGGATTATATAGACACTGTATTAATTAATCTTCAATGAAAAATGTGTGTGTGTTGGTGGGTGTGTGTCTGTACTAATTGAGGGTATATATTTTAAATCAAGGAAAAGGTGTAAATAAAACGCAAAACATTTAATCTTAGTATAAATTTGTATCGCATTTCTAACGGTTTATTAATAAGATCTTAATCAATACAAGATCATGTTATAGCTAGTTTTTTTCCATATCTTATAAATGACATAAGATATTTTAATCCAACAGTTCTTACAATATATTCAGTGTATCTTTCCAGATACCTTAGGAATATTTTATGCTATTAAAATAATACAACGTAAATTTAAAAAAATCGTGAAGTTACTTTCATGTTTACTATTCAATTTATCAATAATCCAGTCCTGTATCGAATTTATACAAAACAGTTCCACTTGGATGATTTGTAAGCAAAATAGATGATATTTCAAAACATTTTTTTATGTATTTAACACGTCTGATTTTTATCAGCACAAGAATTTATACGAGCAATAGTGAACGGTGTTATCTTTTTAGCGGTAAAGGTATTTTTACTATCTTCCAGGGTTCCTTTACATTCCACAATCGAGATGGCACCAACCACTCTACTTCCCCTTCGAAGGAAGTTGTGCTTCTGACATTTATCGCTAAAGAAAAAATCGTCAACCTCCACTGGGTTTGAGCCTACGAGTATCGGGATCTGAGACACACACTTTACCCCAAGACCACTGAGAACGACGTTTCAGATAGTGATATACCCAGATTATAAGATAAAAAATATATAATATCACCCGAGTATAAACTTTGCTTTCTACCTGGTGATTTACTTGCTTGAAAATAAGTTTTAATATCTCGACTTAACGCTTATTTAAGTTTAGATATGTTAATATATATTTTTTCTTTCAATATGTACCGTCGCTTAGTCAAATTTATGAAACATATTCAGACACACGCATAGTGATAGTACAGCTTTGAAACAATTAAAGTTTTAATATCCCTTGGTTTTAGGAGTCTTTTTTCAGTCTTTTAAATGCAATCCTTATAAACCAATTTGTACGTCATTTAAAATATATGTGAAATTGGTGTTGTATAAATAACCGAACTTTAATAACCATTTTAAATCATTTTCGGCCTTTAGTCAGCTCTCTCAATTCCCCTTTTCTCCAATGTTTTTAAGAGGATCATAATCCCGACAAGAAATAGTTAAAAGTAATTGTTACAACACAATCATCCATTAGAATCTTGTTGGTGGAAAATAGTTCATATGAAGTCAAATGTGCTCTTGGACGGTAGAATATTAATCATCAAAGAAAAAAAAATATTTTTTCCTTCCGAAAAATAATATGAATCAAAAAATAAAAGGAATGGTTTGAGGTTTTTTAAGTTATTCTTTTTTATATTTCTATAAACATCATAATACTAATTGGCAATTTCACAACATAGTTAAAAATAAATAAAATTAGTATACATAGCTTTTAAAATTGTTAAGTAAAAACTACATGTAAAATCGATCAAAAGCATTTATTATAATTAATGCTTTCAATATATTTGGAACTTGTATCGTAGAAAATATCCATCAATGAAAATATTTCGTATTTAGAGTTTTCCTCTTCATTTAGCACCATTCAATGCTCAAATTATCAAAGAACAAGAATCAATATTAAAACTGATAACATTATATTACTCTACTGTGACAAAGTGTCGATTGTCCTCAAATACGCATAGCAGCTGCACTTTGAAAATGCTTAATATAACCCAGTGAATTTAAATTGTACTAAATCAGATGAATAATATTTGAAAATTATTGAAAATATAGGCTAAAATTATAATAAGTTTTAATTAAATATTATTTGGTACAAGGTTATGAAGAAAATTGAATCTTTATACTAAAACATTAAAGCCCCAGCAAACGTTACCAATATCAACAACAAAAAATGTATATTTTCATAAATAATAATCTAGAGAGGTAGAAACTCAAAAAACATGGAAATATTTCAATACACATTTTCAATTTCTACTCAATCCAACACCAACTGTCAAATTTAATTTACCGCCCGAGCGGCAAACGAAGTCATCCTCAATTTGCGAACTAGTTCTGTCAAATAAAAAGCTAACATGACCTCTAGCGCCGTAATACTCAATGATTTGCTGATGAAACAATCTAGTTTGACGTCACGACCAAATACATTTCCTGCCTGCTAAATTTACAAATATTACTCACCGCCCCCATCATACAAGAATGATGGTAGAAAAAAACAAAATAAGGTAAAAGCACGTTTCAGAAACTAAACTACTAGCGTTTCAAGTCGTTTGTGGTTTACGGTCTAACTAATAGCAACAACGGTTTTGAAAATCTCGCGTATAAACTTCTACACGCAAAGAACACATTATAAAAAGAATAGGTGAGGGGCAGGGGAGATTGTTTAGTTTGCCTCCAGAACCATTTTGTACTATCCCTTTCAGCTTGATTTATACATGTGGGCTTGGCTATTTTATTGCTCGAGTGATGTGAGCGGGGAATGGCGGAGAAGGGAGAGAAAGGGGCTTTTGAGAAGAACATTTTAGTTAGTAAATCTGAAGAGGCCGCGTTGTTGATTAAAAACCCATTAGAACCCACCGTGTACGTGGGACGCACAAAGATTTGCGTGGAATTCTTCTGATGAAAACACTTCTTTGGGATAAACTAAATAAAAGTTACGTCAAGTCTTAGCCACTTCAATCGATGAGAAGGCCTACAAAGTTTTGGATAATACTGTAGAAGCCATCATCTGACACAGAGTGAAAGTTAGGACGTCATCGCTACTCCAATTTAAGTTGAAAAGACGGGACCCTCAAAGAGATTGACTTTGCCCAAACTCGAGAACATTTTTTCGTGTTCTCGTCCGGTTTATACTTCTATTTAAACTGACGAGAGTGGGATGAAGAAGGTATAATTTGTATAATATGTATGAGCATTTATGTATTAGAGAGTATGGGATACCATTCTGGAACTCAGCTAGCGTTGTTGGATCTCGAACCCAGCCTCCCAGTTACCGTTAAATTAGGGTAAGTCTAATAAGGGGTTAAGAGGTTTCCCATTTGTTGGCTTGCTTCACGATAAGATTGAGGCATCTTAGCCCTAACGTGATAAATAGATGGTGGAATTTAATAAAAATCCTAATGAATTAGAGTTAAAATATAGTATATTGAGTATATTGAACATTGTAACATTTGATTGAGTGTGTACTTGTTTCAGTGACCGTAACATTTGATTGAGTGTGTACTTGCTTCAGTGACCGAACCGGCTAAGGCTTCACTCTCGTGTGAAACTGGTCTACTGATGACGGGGAATTGGGGTTCAAATCCTGTCCGGGTATAACTACGGTTACTTTTTTTCTCAATGGCTTCCCACTGTTATTCCAAGCAAATGTGAGTATATTACCTAAAACATTCTTCATTCCTCATCCATGCTCCACTAGAATAATTAAAATGTATAACTGAGAAAATGGTGAGACGCACTGATTAAGAAAAAAATTAAGTGTGTTTGAGCTAGTCTTAGATTGTTTTTCATTCGATAGTTTTTTTGCTCTGGAATTATTTGTAACCTTTCAGATAACACCATTATGTTCTAAAATAAAAAGTTTAGGAACCTTCGCCGTAGTAAAAAAAATTAACGTGTGTATTTAATTTTGTTAGGGATTTATTAATCAATAATTAAAATTTTACTAAATATTGTAGTAATTCTTAGTTTATCATGTCAAGATAAATTATTATAACGTGAGCGTGCGTGACTTGGGGGTTGCGGACCGTTCACACGTCAACATGTGAACCCCGCGTTCTTTTCAGGATATTGGGGTACGGTGTTGGTTAAACACAATCAAAAGTCATACGGAATTTGCCTGTTTTGATTATAAAAATAAACAACATACATTGATTAAACTTCAATTTGAAAAGTCACTACATTATTTAAGAAGATATACATAGTTAAAATGAAATTTAATTAAATAAACAAATGTATAACTATAAAACTCATTAACTTTTCAAACATTTAAATCAGTCACATATAATGTTATTTATCAACACAGTTCAGAAGAACAATCGATGTATACATCTCACGTAGGTCCTCCACTGGTCAACTTATACCGCACTAACCCGAGATATATGAACATCCGGACACGTTGTACTCACGCCAACACGTTGACCTGGGGATGGACACGCTCGTTGAGAACTAAGAATTCACCCCGATACGTTGACCCTCTTCTGGACACGCTCGTTGGGAACTAAGACGTCACAACACCACTGGTTCCCGCGCACGACACATTGCGCTGACCAACGTTACACGAACGCTAAACTCGCTGGTTCACTCACTGGGCGTGCCTGCCCACTCCCGGGCACACTATCTTGTACACACCAGTCCACTAACTTGGTTAGCCCTCACTAGGACTTTGACGTCCTTTGCTGAACATCGACTGTGTGTATACAAGGGTCACAATTAAGAATTTGGAATCCTCAATTTCTAAATTATTCTACTGGGTTCAAAGAAATCGAACCTAGACTTTTCTAAACGTGTTCTTTAGCTACCCGTTAAACAAGAATGGAAAGAGAAAAATGAGAAGCAAAAACAAATTACAAGCGTGCCCGCTCAGCAGTTGGACACTAATCTCGTTACAGTATTGTAACTGTGGAAAAAATCAATCTCGAGATTATGATAAACCTTTACGGTTTATGATAACCCGAACCCAAAAAGGTGACTTTTACAACTCTTTTAGTCTTCATGTCTGTCTGTCTATCTACATGTCCGTTCCTGATCCAGTATCCAAAACGGTTAGATGGAATTTGTTCAAACTTTATATTTATACTTCATAGTGTTAAACTTGTGAACATTATTTTTTTTGTTTTTGCCCTAGCCTTCAAATTAAAGGTAGTTTACTCTTGAGAGATTTTTTTAACTCCAAATTTCTCTAAATTGGCTATAAAGATTTCTTAAAATGGATATTTAGGAAGCAGTTGGCCTTCCAAATAAGACTGTGTACTTTGTTTTTGTGTAAAAACTCATGAAAGGGAAGTTTACTGTATAAATACATTAGAAAATTCAAAATATTTGGAAAATCGCTCTAACAATTTTGCTTGAATATATATGGGGATTTGTTGACATGGAAAATTAAATATTGTGCTTGTTTTTTATGGGAGAAGATGGTAATTTGTTTAAGGGTAGTCTACTGAGAAATAGCTTTTTACTTTCTATCTTATGGGTAGAGAAAGTATTGTGATCGTCAAAAAAATCAAACTCAAAATTTTGATGAATCTTGACGTTTCATGAGTCCCTGAATCCGAAATAGTGCGTTTTGAATTTATGTCTGTCTGTCTGTACCTCTGACTAGAGCCTAAACTATTTTACCGATCGGGCTAAAACTTGGTATCAAGGCTTTTCATAGGGCTGTCCCGAGTGGTTTTTGGAATTGGATATCCACCCCTACAGTTAAGGGTAGTTTACTGAAGGGCTAAAAGAGAAAAAGTTGATTTTCTCAAAATCGGTTTAAACGATTTTAATTAAATTTAAGTTCTAAAAATTTATAAATATTACAAAAAAAAATGGCTACCCTCAATATTTTGGAAAAATGAATTTAAGGGCCCCGGTCAGTTTTTACTGAAGGGCTAAAAGAGAAAAAGTTGATTTTCTCAAAATCGGCTTAAACGATTTTAATTAAATTTAAGTTCTAAAAATTTATAAATATTACCAAAAAAAATGGCTACCCTCAATATTTTGGAAAAATGAATTTAAGGGCCCCGGTCAGTTGCGTAAATTCTCAATTTTTAGCATATCTCCGAAACTATTTGAGATATGAAATTACTTATCATTACAAATATTTAAATCTATTTAGAATACAGATATCTTATTCGAAACATATTTTTATAAAACAAATAACTTTAAAGTTATACACAAATATATATATTTTTTAACTTCTCGAACACTGAAGGTGAAGTATTGCGACCGTAAAAAAAATCCAACCTGAAACGTTGATGAATGTCGACGTCTCATGTCCTCTCGAACCCATAAAAATGGTCTTTGTAATGCTGTCTGTTTGTGTGGCTGTTAAAACATAAAATGAAGAGTAGTTTTATAAAGGGCGAAAACGGCAAAAAGAAAGATCTTCTGAAAATCGGCTCTAACGATTATAACGATTTCTTATTAAAATTCGTATATAGGCGTTGATTAAGATTATAAATAAGCTGGATATTTTCATTTCCCCATGAAAGTAACTTTTAGGGTACCTTAGAGAAGCGGAAATTTCCGTATCTACGCAACTATTTGAGAAACTAAACAACTTATCATTGCAAAATTGTAGTACTATTAAAAATAATAAAACTTGTATGCGAAATACATTTTTATAAAACCAAAAGTTTCTGTGATGTTGGCAAATATATTAATACAATTTTGTGAGGTTTAGTTGTAAAGATATACTACTTAAGTTTTAACGCAATAATTCTCCAATACCATAGAGTCATTTAATATAAGTCTCTCAAAAAGTTTATAATATTTTACTTTAAAGCTATAAGGAGAAATGTTTTTACTTGAATATTAAAAAAATTGCGCTCGAGATTGGTTTCAAAATCCTTTACAAGTTAGGTTTCGTACAATATAAATAATTATAGATAGATACATGTTTTTCTATAATAAAATAATTTCATAGTAGTTTAATGATAACTGGTTCTTGTAAAAATTGGATTTTTTGAAACCTGATGTAACCATTTTGTTCAAAACTTGTGTTTAAGGACTATTTTAAATAATAGAGAATATGGTATCTTTATTTTTCTAAATTAAATTAACTAAATGGTCGCTAAATTACGAAAAATGATAAAAAATTTGATATCTTTTAATTTTTTCTTTAACATTAAGTTCAAAATGAGTACCTATAGGGAATAGTTTTCATAATAAATACGAATATATAGTTGTTTTTACAAATAACAAATATTTGTAGGGTAGTTTACAATTAATCTGTTTTTAAACATTTGAAATTATAAAAAAAATGAATAATTTTGTTTATAATCTATATATAAAGAAGTTTACTGCTCTTAACAAGTTGACAATCCACTATAAAATATAATGTTTATTTCGGGTGTTTTAAGCCTCGCAATGCATTATGGCTCGATGTACAGTGTGTGATTTTCTACGCTACTCAAGTAGATTCTGCTCTCTATTTTTGGCGAACATGTAAATAAAACTTTATTCCGGGCTACCACGCTTCATTAACTGCTGCCTTCAATCTCTTCGCGCCAATTAGTCGGGCTCCTGCCTATTTTGACGAATACTAGTCTACTCTGGACGCACAGAACAGGATATGACACTAGCCGTTGGGCACGTAGTATAAGTTTCAATCTAATTTAGTCTGGTGTTAGGGAAATAAGCGTTTGAATCCTGGCTGGAAGTACTAGAGATGATTTTTTTTCTACATGATTTTTCTCCCTCCATCAATGCAAAAATAGGTACATATTATATATTATAATTTACTAATACTACATTAGCATTATCTATATGTAGCCTATTAATAAATTATTGAAGGGTGGTAGAACCTGGGGAAAATAACAAAATTAATGTAAATATAGGACTTAGCTGTCAAACAAGCATTAAATGTAAAATAAAAGAATCGGAAGAAAAGGAGAAGAACAATAACATAACTTGCTCCTGGAAGGATTTGAGTATGTGCAAGGATATATCTTCAAGTCTTTAAGGATTTCTGGACGTATAAGGATCCAACCTAGCATCCTGATAAACTTATGGACGATTAAAATCCATCCTTGTATCTTCAAGGATTTGTGGACGAAGAAAGATCCAGCCTTGAATATATAATGATTAATTGAAGTACAAAGATTCAACCTTGCATCTCTAAGGATTAATGGATGTAGACAGATCCAAACTCACATCTATAATTATTTATAGATGAAGAAAGATCCAACATTACAGCTAGAATGATTTATGGACGTAGAAATATCCAAACTCGAATCTAAAAAAATGTATTACGTATACAAAACCTCATATAGAGGGATTCACAGACGTAGAAAGATCCAACCTCGCACCAAGAAGATTTTATGGATGTAGACAATCTAGCCTCATATCTGGAAGGATGTATGGAGGTAGATAGATCCAAACCCACATCTGGAAAGATTTATGGACGTAGAGAGAGACAACCTGACATATAGAAATATTTGTGGACGAATACATATCTAGCTTCAAATCTATAAGGACTTATAGAAGTAGAAAAATATTATTATTAAGTTTGAATCCCCCTTCGGTGTACTGAGGGTGTTATTTCTTACATGGTTTTACACTCCTCCAAACAAACACAGGTGCAACTCATTTAATTTCAACCTTACTAATCCTTATAACATGAGTATTTAGTAAAAATTCCTACAACCCAAATGGGTAGCATGACGTGGTGCTTAAAATAATGTTAAAGCTAGTATTATGTTATGCACAGCTTATATAATATTTAAAGTGACAACTTTTTCATAATTATGCGTTGGATCACCAATTTCACTTCGACTTACATTATTATTTGATAATCTGCAAGTGCTATTTTGTATTTCAACGTTTGACAAATTGTCTCTTGAGTAACGTGAAACACGCAACTGTTTTTAGGACTGCTTGTTTAACATGATTCATACCTGCTTTATTGGAAGACGCGACGAATCATTTCATACTAAACTCAAGAGAGATACAAGTAATAGGAATAGTCTGTATTGTCCACGCTATGTACCTTACTGAGATATCATAATAAGTATACTAATAGGGTAGGGACAAAGAATGTGGAGTTTATGGGAAATATGGATAGTTGTATGGAAGAGGACTGAGAAATAATTTTGGAAAATATACTTCAATACACTCAGTTGGGATTCTACCACCAACCTTCCTATCACTGGCAAACCTGACAAAATAAGAGGAGCTTATTTTTCCCCATGTCCACCATTACGTATTGGTGATTAGTTAAGGCTATAATATATTAAGATTAAACATTATTATTAAATGTATAATGTCTTGGGGCTTTAATAATCTTTTTTTCTGAATATAATAATTAAATCAGCACATTACTTACAAACAAATTTATTTATAGGACAGACACAACATTCAGTCCTTTGTCCTTTCTTTCTTAAATAGTTTGGCTCCAATTTCACCAACAATACGGAAAACTTAGTTCAGGAGGTTGACGCACTAACGACTGAGATAGTAATGAATTGGAATTTAATACATCGCTAATAAATCCTATTATTTTTGAAATACCAAACAATACCAAATATAACATATTATTTAAAACTTAAGTAGATATGACCATATCCCAGTTGAATAGAAATGAAGCTAGACACATAATTCTGCTAAAGGGACCATAATGCCATAATTTGGGTTCATAAAGGACTCAGCTACAGTGTAAGGATGGGTCCTTTGTTTCACTTAAAGTTACGAACTCTAAGACTTAATATTTGTTTCCGAATGATAAGGGGCAAAGTAAGTTTAGAATTTGGACGATGACATAATGCATACATAGTGCTGTTGTGCGAATAATTGAATTCACATCGGTAGATATTTAGGCTAAGCATCAAGCTTGTAAGTTCTTGGTTGCCGGTAAAAATGAGGTTGGCGTATGAATACAATCTGACCGTGTTTCTGACTATGTGATTCCCCCCTTCCGGGCGGGTCTCTTCTCAGCGTAATAAAAGCTGATATCTTGGTATGGTAGTTAGACCTGGTGTAAAAACTATAACATAAACTTAAAGATCAATAATAGCAAACATATATCCAACTCGAAATAGCCCACATTACTTTAGCATATATAGGATAGATTTATTTACACATATGTGAACGCAAGCCCCGCTCTATCTACTAAAAGCTTAACTAAATTTGTTATTGGATAATTATATGTTAAGAATGATAAAATATGTGCTTAGGTGGCCACGTGGTCTAGGACGATATTCTAGTAGTAGACTTAACTGCTGATTAGGGGGAGATCAAGATTTAAATCTTGGTCGGTTGTGCAGTTGGTAGTATTTCCAAAATTGTTTTACACTTTACCTCCACGCAAATGCGGATACACTTCATCTAAATATAACCTTCCCAATCCCTAAAGCTCTTAGCGTGATTAGTACATAAGCGTATTACCTGAATGGGTATTAAGGCGCGGTGCTAAAAGGATTATAAGCTAACCGAACCTAATTAAACCTAACTTTGCATTATAAAACGATTAAATTTTAGGACCAAACCTTTTATTTACTTGTCACTTTCACGGACCGGACAAAAATCATCAAATTCATGAATTGAGTAGGCTAACTAATTAAATGGGCAGCTCCATAAACTGGGCAGTACAAGCGCTACCAATTTCATACACTGGACTGGACAAGAGAAGAAGCAAGTTCACGGAATGGGCAGAAATTCACGCAATTCATGAAATGGCCAATTTCACGTTTGAATCGTAGTGTGCACACAAATGACGGTAGATTCTTTATCGAGCAGTGGATTCACCTGCGATCTTTCTCCGTTGGAATACCATTCACATATTGTTGACTCGCCATGCAAACATATCTTTACTTGAGTGAGACGAGTGGGAGCAAGCCGATTTGGAGAGCGAACCCACTCGGCGGTCGTGTGTTTGTATATTCGTGTCCACGTGGGGACAGGAACAGGCGTCGTGTTGTTACTCCCGGGTGCTCTGGCAAGGGAACCAACGCTACCTTCAGTCTGAACTTCTGCCAACAATTTTTTTTTTAGGGTGCCACGCGTGTATTATTGCCGTCAATTTTCCGTACGATACAACTCCTGCCGTGGAGCCTGGAATGGGACCAGTAATTTAGGACAGGGGATCTTGGAGTGGAGTGTCAGACTCACAAAGACACTTGACACTTGTACTATATTTGTTTTATCATCTTTATTTATCCAGTTTATACGCAAATAGTTTAGTTGCCATTATTTGGTAGAGATGATGAAGGCATCATTTGAGAGGTAATATACCCTGATTTTTGTAGAAGATTGGTAAAACACTTATGAAAGGCCACCCTCAGTAAATTTTCCTAAAAAATTGATTAAAAAAATGTAATTTAATAAAAAAATTCGTTCACACTTTTTTATTTCAAAAACTTGCGTCACAAAAATCTATTCTATTAAAATGTGTTAGCAAAAAAATTGGTTAACTTACTATAAAATAATCACAGAAATTTGGTTTGTGAACTTCGACTTACTTCACATACAATTTATTCTTAAATTTAGGTTTAGGTTCAGGTGAAAAGAATGGAAATTATAAGAAATAGTACATTATCATTGCCTAAGTGGAAAATCACCACACTTCTGTACTCCTTGGAAGGATTCAAACCCTAACCTCCTCATTATTGGAGAAGAAAGACCAGGCAAGTTTGACTCTTTAGTTGGCATGCCCACCAATGTGAGTATTAAGTCAATTAAATACAATTTATTTATTCTTATTTTTTATAGCACCGTGTCTTTCTAAATGTTCAGGTCATACGAATATGTACTAATTACACTAATGAGTTAGAAATTAGGAAAGTTGAATTTAGAGGAAGTGTACCAGAATTACGTGTAGGAAGAGTGGACTTTTTTGGGGGAAAACCACCCTTGTTACACCCTACAGGGATTTGTACCCCAATCTCCCTATCATCGGAAGTCTAGTTTACGATGAGAGTGACGCCTTAAACTATTCAGCCAATTAAGCAGGTTAATTAATATATTTGTAAATCCATTTCAAATGTTTTTCTCTAGCCATCTTACACACATACACACACACACACACAAGTTCGCTAATAATAACTGCCACTCAGAGTGTTTAGGTGGATAAAAACGTCAGTCTCGTATAGTTGAATTTGCTGTTGAATGGTAGCTAGGGGTTCGAGTCCCAGCCTGGTGTGAATAGTTAATTATTCTTGAATGGAGTTTCCACTTTGATAAAAAAAAATTGAGTAAATTTACTCTAAAATTTTCTTCTTTATCCCTTTCAATAGAGCCCAGACTAATAATAAGATTCCAACCACATACAAAAAACCATAAAATATGGTAGCTTTAACTATCAATAAAGTAATCAATTAAAATCTATTTAATTCTTTAAATTGAAAAATGACACCTGGTTGCTGGATTTGAACCCGGAACGTTTGCTTTGTACGCCAATGATCCAACCCTCGAGCTGCTATCCATGAGTCATCTCATATCCAGGTTCATGTTCCACACATAATTTAAGACATAGTCTGTGATGGTAATGTGTAAATTGTCAGATAGAATGATTGGTCAATTAAGACCATGGACTATCAGATGACGGAGCAACCTTTGACTTGGTAGGGCTCTATGCTCAACAAATTGTACGGATGCGCTTATAATGATGGAAGAAAGAGCCAAGATTCTATATTTGTAAATCTCATATTCTATAGATTGAAATTGTCATTGTTATATTGGCAGCAAAAAGCCCTCCTGGGCTTAGTTCCCGTGTCTAGGTGCAATATTTCAATTTAATGAATATAATATTTAGATGCGACCATAAACGAAACTATCAAATATAAGATCTTTAATGTTTCATCCATTATAAAATATAATATTTTAATAAAGTTCGTTAATAGTTTATCCTAACAAAATATTTTGTAAATTAATTTAATCTAGATTGTCTTTACACATCCTAAACCTACTAATTAGATTCATTTTCTTAAGAAATTATATGTATATTGGGGCTTGGCTATGAGTTTGGAGTTCAGGGCTCAATTTTAATCAGCATTATAAAGCTTTATAATACCCCCACCCCCACCGCCCTGAAAATTCTAATAGCATATATAATATTTTATTCTCATTATATTCCTACTTTCTACTTCATTATCCACTTCTTCGGTACATTAAGAGCTGTATTTATAGTCATTTCCTTCACGCGCTAGGTCTTTTGGCAACGTGTTCGCTAAATCAACAAAGCGTTTAAGATTAAATTCCCAAGTATTTAAACCTTTAGTTATCGAATGGAGTTGTTTCATTTAACTGTATGTTAAAATTATCATATTTGCGTTTAGGTTTTTTTATAATATAATTTATAAATATACTAGGTACTATTTAGCAGTTTACTGGCATTAAATCTAACAAATATCAAGGATCTATTAGCCATGTAATAATTAAATGCAATTAAAAATATACTCCAAGAAATATAAACTCAGAATATACGAAATAATGGTTTAACTGGTTGTACTTTATGGCTGTGAAACATGATCTCCCACCTTTAACGATGAGAATAGATTTAGGATGTTCGAAATTAAAGTAGGCCTATTCTGGAAGATATTTGCTCCATAAAAGGAATAGGAGAATAGAGAGGGTGGAGGTTACTTAATGTTGAGTTACACACTCTGTACTCTCAACCATACATTTCTAGGCTAATTAGATCTCGCAGGTTACGGTATGAAGGATATGCAGCGTTAATGGGAGATTCTAGAACCTTGTTCAGGATAATAGGCTGGTTGGCAAACTCAATGGGAAGAAGCAATTGGGAAGATCTAGTCACAGATGGGAAGATAAACATTATAACGTACCTGAAAGAGAGGGTGTAATGCGGTGTAATGGATAGAACTAAATCAAGGTAGGAATAGATGGCGTACTTTTGTTAGCGCAGAAATGAACTTTGTAAATTCCTAATGTAAGAGAGTAAGTAGATAAAAATAACTATAGCTCTCAGTATACAGACTGTGTATAGCAAATGTTTAAGGCTTACAAGCTGTTTTGACTATATCATTGTATTTAAAAATGTAATTGGCAAGGAAATCGAATTTCGGACATTAAAGTTAATGCTCTAATGCTCCAAAAACTGTGCTATTGGGTGACTTGCCCTACTACGAGACGTTTTCCTTGTTAAGATCTCCAATGACTTCAGAGTTATGAGTTCAATCAACGGCTACTAAGGCGTGCATCAATACTCAGTGACACTATGCTGGAGATAAATTACTATTTAAACAAGCATCTTCATTTTGTTTTAACAATATTCATCCACCACACCTTACTATTCCCCAGGAATGAAAGTATATTTTAAAGTAAATGTACATAATTTGCGTACAGAGAAGTAGGGATACCACTCGGGGAAAAAATATCCCATTACCCCAGCCCAGTCATTGAATCTTGACCTCTTTGTCACTCAGTCAGTCATTCCGTCAGTTGAGACATTATGGTCACCTTAGTCCGTGCCCTCACCTATTAGTGTGTTTGTGTGAAAGAAAGTTAGCTCACAATGAATTTTGAGTGTTATTAAATATGTTAAGTAATTTTCCATACAAATTACACACGTAATAATGGTATCGAGCTAAGAACAATAAAAATAATTCTTAGAAGTACTTTAATATATACATACGTCAAACAATATTTTCTAAAACTATCTGACTAAACCAATCATAGCAGTGTAGATATATTTTATTATAGTTTAAAAATATACCTGGACATGAGATTTGAGACCTGTACATTTGGCTTAGTATACCAATGGCTTTATCAATAATTGATATGTGTGGTCCATGATCCTTTTGAAAAACCAACATACAATATTATAAACAAAGTACAAATACACTGTTTGGTATCATGATATTTAGAAATTGGTCATTATTTGAGGAAATATTTCAAGTGGGGTTGGTGTACCAAATTTTTACTCTTTGTAAACCATAGCTCTATTACCAAACATTATTAAATTGGCGTGCCGAATATATGCAATGTTTGACACCACTTAAGTAAGTGAACAGTTGTGTCTTCTTATGAAAAAGGACAAGCATACCAGAGTTCACCTCTGACAAACAAGCATTATTCATGAAAGTGACTTCAATACAAGATTTAATGCAAAAATATGTATAAAATTGATGGAAACAAATTAGTGTAAAAATCTTAGAATTTCATAAAATATTAAATTTATTTTTGTAGTCATAATTAACAAGGATTTTAAAATTGAGTTATTCATCTTAAGATTGTGACAATACTGAATATTCTGAAATGATTCCCCCTCAGTATCTTAAGTTTTCAATGTGGCCCTTTTGATCAAACGAGTTTGACACGCCTGCTCTACATCATTCATCACTAAAATTTATATTCTGTCAACTTCGAAAGGAAAAATAATTTAAATAATGTCTACACATGTCTTTCTAGGACAATTTGATTATCTTTGGGCATTTTCTCCACGTCTTAGTAGTACCCGTTTGGATTATATGCATACGTTGATTAAGATAATGTAATTTGATTGAGAAAGGTATAATTTTAGATGAGACGTGCCAGCATTTAATTTGAATGATATTGGAAGAACATTTAGGAAAAATTACCCTCAGCACAACCAATCGTATTACCAACCAAAATCTCTCCATCACCAATAATTTGGTCTCAAACGAGATTAATGCGTCAGACCATGTGACCACCAATGTGGGGTGATTTGACTAGATAAAACAGTTAATGACACACTATATCTTAAATATCTTGCAATTTAAACATTGCAAAGTAATTTTTCCTTTTTGTGTTTCTTTACACAAAGAATTACGAAATTCTTGACTTTAAATTTCTACCTTATATTTTCTCAGATAAAGATGCTATTGTTCAACCTCCAAAAGTTATCCCAAGCTAACGGCAATTACACACCAGTTGTCTTAACGACTTTTGATTTCAAGATAGAATTCAATTTCACGGTGGAGTTTTCGTTTTCTTGTTTTTCCTTGTTCTTTTCTGTAAGTCTTCTTTGTCTCGTTTTAAAGTAAGAAAAGAGGGTTTGGGGAGCTACAATAAGCTTAAAAATAAACAATGAAATAAAAAATGGGCTGTAAAATAAAAGCATAAAATTTTAAATTCATAATTATTTACTCTAGAATATTATTTATAAAAAACTATATAAAAATTTCAAAGTGAATTTTTTGCTTTTGAGAAACCAATTATCTTTTTTATGAAAGATAGGAAAATAGGAAGGGTATGCGAAGCTTCAAAATGTCCTATTCAAAGGAAAAAAAATCCTTCAATTCTACTTCAACACCCACAATATCATTCGCATCTTCAAAATATTTCAAAGAGAGAAAGAATTTCAATATATTGTGAACTGAATCGAAATATCTCATCAATCACGACATATTATATAAACATTTAATTATGTTTATCCCACTTCATTGGCCGAAGTGCCACTCTCATGTTAGACTGGCCTGCTGAGTTTGAGGAGATTGGCACTCGAATTTAGGTCGGATCTAATGAGGGTGATCTTTCCTAAATAGTTTCTTTCTCTTTCTCCACAAAATTGGGGGTAGAAAAATTCCAAAATGCTTTTTTCCTCATCCCTGCCCCAAAATAGTAGTTATCAAATATTCGTAAAGCCTGAACAGAAAATAAAATGCGGTCATAATTAAAAAATAATAATTTAAGAACAGCCAATAAACAGTATTTTAAACATGACTAATGATTAAATTAAATCTATACATATCAGCAATAAATATTATAGTGTGCGTTGATTATTTTTCTACACCCTTACCTATGTGTGCTTAATGGATAATTTTAACAAAAATTTGAGCTATGTGACAATCACAAAAAACTTATCTTTGCCTTCAACTTCACTTTGCATTCTAAAAATCCCTCAGGGCAATCCTATGAAAATGAAGACACTAAGTTTTGGCCCAATCGGTAAAATAGTTTAGGCTCTACTCCAAAGTATAGACAGTCATACGTCATTACGAAAACAGCCTTTTTGGTTTTAGGTGGTCTTGAAACGTCTACATTTTTCAAAAATCTTGAGTTTGAGTTTTTTGATGATCACGATATGTTCTCTACCTGTAAGTTTACGAGAATGTAATAAATTAAGAAAACTTAGATGTTATATTAAAAAAAGACTTTGTTAAAAGCTATCATATTAATTTGTGACCAATATTGATAAGTTTTTTGCGAGTCTAGAAACTAAATGGCCATAAATATGGTTTGTGCTACAGGTCAAACCAAATTAATCTTCTGGATGAAAATAATTAATATTTACTTATGTAGGAATCATGCATGTATGTTATTTTTATAATTTTAAATATTTTGTTTCTTGTTACAAATATAAACAAAAAAAATAAATCCGCACTAGTACACAAGTCTTAGATTAAAAAAACTGGTAATGAGAAAAATGAGATTTGAACTAGTAAATCAGGATGAGAAGGATGAATTTAAATGAACCACTGTTAATGCCTCGTGCATTTCTAATCAAGAGAAATATCCAAAATTTACGCTCATTGATCTAAAATCTAAGGCCGATGATCGAGGATTCTAAAGGAAGTATCTGCCTGTAATGAAGATGGGAAACCCCAAATGGGAATTGACCTCAGTAAATCAGATTGGAATCGAACCTCAATCTCCCTAATTCAAGTTTTTTTGTTAGGGTTTTTAATACCTACGTGTCTTACTAACCATCTGGGATATCCACATATTTATATTTACGGGATAGGGATTAGGAAATGTAGAAATTTAGAGTAAATGTACCCACAATTAGTGTGGAGATAAGGTGTAAGACCATTTAGGAAGAAGCCTTCAGTACACCAAGCTGAGGTTCAAAACCAAATCTTTCGGTCAACGACATATAATACCAAACGAAGCTAATTCCTTAGCCAGCGTGTCCACCGAAGCTGTTAGTGTTTTAGTTACAGGCTGAGGGAGTGAATTTAGTACAAAAAATAATAATGGCGTGTCTGAGGCTACATCCATCTCCAGCTCAGTTTTTGGAAAGATAAACCGGTACTTATGCACGGTTCCTATGCGCACGGGACGCCCGAATGTACTAATCGTACATAATTTCCTTGGAGGCTTCTTTCCATGTCCCGATGAGATGGGATGATGATGATAGTGATTAGATGTGTGGAGAGAATGAAGTTCATAACGTAAGTCTAACTAACCAAACCCTGGTGACTTTTAGAATTATTTCCCTTTCAAGAAAAATTCCCCGATACCAGCTGGGAATTGAACCTGGGGCCTCTAAATAAGCAGCCAGGAGCTCTTACCATCTTACCATGAGGCCAGGTTGTATAAAACAAAAACTACCCCCTATTCCAGCCAGTTTGGACTGAAATTCCAAGTAAGAAGGAATCACGCACATCACCCGTTAAGCCAAACTTGTCAGTTAACTAAACCATCAGGGTGGAAACAAATGAAGACTGTCATCAACGGTTTCCTCCCTCCCACAGATTGTAGTGTTTTGTTTCACTCGTATCAGTTGGAACATAAAAAATGTGGTGCTGTGCATGTTTGAAACGAACGGTATGTGCTAATTTTACTGCCCTTTTATTGTGGGCTAGGAAACAGCGCGTACATCACGTCAGCCTCTTCTTTTTTTTTTCTCTCTTTTTTTCGACCCAGCTCTTCTTTTTTTTTCTCTTTTTTTTTCGACCCAGCCGTGGGGATTTATGACCCTTCAACACTTTTATTATTTCGTCACTTTTTAATTTGCAAACGTCTACTTCTCTTAGTAAGACTATCTGGCCCCTTGGTATAGTGGTCAGTGCCCCTGACTACGAATCTAGAGGTTCGATTCTAGGTTGGTACCTTGTGTATTATTCCTGAAAGGGGAATCACCACAACGGTCACCAGGGTTAGGCTTAAGTTAGGTTTAAGTGTTTCCACCTATTCCACACCCTCGTAATCGCCATCAGCATCACCTCATCTCATCGGGACATGGAAAGAGGCTCCACTGAAAGGATGTACGATTAGTACTCTCTAATCTTTCCTCAAATTGGGCCACGAATGATGTAGCCCTGACACCCAATATTATCATAGTAAGGCTGTGGAATCATTTTATTTAGCAGTGCGTCTTACTATCCTTTATAGATAAATGCCCTTGTACCAGTTATTCTAATGTGTTAAGGATGAGGAAGGTTACATTTAGAGGAAATGTCCCCACATTTACGTAGAGGAAGAGTGGAAAACCATTTTTGAAAAACCACACTTAGTACACCCCACTAATATTGAAACTAGATCTCACCCATCGTAGATTCGAGTCTATTGCGAGAGTGAAGCCTTAGACCATGCGGCCACCAAAGCGGATTGTGGAATAATGGGACCACCTACAAGTAGTTTGTCTAGGTCAATCCAGAAAGACCTAACACAAATAGATTTTGATATCTCTATTCATTACTTATAATTTATTTTAATTATTACATACTAATCTATTTTCATCAAAACTAGTCTATGCTTAGAGTAAAATTTAAATAAAAATAATAATAATCTAATGACACCATTAATCTATTTTCGACAGAACTAATCTATGCTTGGAGAAAAATTTAAATAATAATAATATTCTAAAAACCAGTTAAAATTTAATAATATTTATTTTTAATTTTTAGTAAAGTTTAATTTTTGGCTCATTTATAATCTACCTCTTTATTGTCTAGTTAAGTTGGATTCAATTACGAAAGTTGCCATTTTTTAAGAAAAATTGTTAAACAAATATGGTATGATTTTTAAGCATCCCTTGAAGAGTGTTCACTATACACAAACTTCAAAAATATTATTGTTCAAAATAAGTGATTAAAGGTGTAGGTCATATATTTAAAACATATAAAATATTCACGAACGTAATATCTCGTTTATTTTAATATATTTTTGCTTTCTCTCGACAACTCGACAACTCGGAAAGAAAAGTTTTGTGATCGTGAAAACATTTCCAGATTTTAATAAATTTCGACGTGCATGACACAATTAAACACAAAAGTGGTTTGTGTTCACGATTACTTATTTCTGTGTGTTTGTATCTTGGGCTAGAGCTAAAACCAGTTGACCAATCGTGCTGAGACTTGATATTTAGAGTTTCATAAGGTTCCCCAAGGGAGGTTGTTGGAAATAGATATCTAACCATAGAATTAAGGGTGGTTTAAAAAAGGGCAGATTGAGAAATAATTTTTTTTCTCAAAATCCGTTCTATCCATTTTGATTCTAATTCGTTTAGCAGATAGGAACTGTTTAGCATTATAAACAAAATGCAATATCTCATTTTCCCATTAAAATGACTTTGCGTGTACTTTACATAAGAGATAATATCATACTTTGATATTTGAGAAATAAAATAACTTATGATTGTTATGTCTTAGTAGCCTAATACTAAAATTAAAAATGTTTATATCTAAATTGGAGTTTTATAAAACAAATAGTTTCTGAAGTATAAACATAAAATATTACCTTTAATGCGATTCTTTTAGATATGAAATTGATTTCTATGCTATTTGTTGGGCAGAAATATTCCTCTTTACTTATTATTTTTGTGACATTATTTAATTTATGTTATTTGTTAGAGTGTTTATGGAAAACTATATTATTTTGTTTTACAAATCTTACATTTTTTACTAAATTTCTCTATTTTAAGATAAAAAAGAGAAAATTGTACCATTGTACCATTTATTCTAAGTTAAGATGCATACTTATTATGGTCATATATATAATAGAGGTAGGCAATTATATTCTAATATATTCTATCTTATTTTTAATATTTAAAAAATCAACTAATTTATTTACAAAAATTACACACTTTTATTAGAGAGACTGAAAATACGGTATTTTGCTTTTAAACGCTTTGTGCCAACGCGTTCGGAAATTTGTTATGAGAATTCGTCAGTACAAGAAAATCATAGAGCATAGTTCATACAATGGGCAAACCTTTGTTGTTGACCTATGTGATCACTTGAGCTTGCTGAGCACTGTTTTAGCTCAAGTCCGTCTAGCTCAGCACAGCTCGGTCTTTTTACCATGCTCCGCATCGGAATGGACTGGTAGCGGCCATTAATCATATTGTACAGCTCAGACATAAAAGAAGACGTCTCTGTATAGTATATTTAGATTACATTTAAAATGATTTCACCCGCAGCTTTAGGTACATGCAGTTGGTACAAAGAGAAAAAAAAAATAATGGGAGGTTCCAAAACTTATCCTCAGTCTTAAGAAGAGAGGACAAAATGCTGCAGTGGGTGTGCACATGGGTGCATCATGTGAACATAAGCATTCACAGAATGTGACTGATAAAGTCTGTTCATTGTAAAAATTGTTTTCTAAAAGGTCTTTTTTCCTACCAGAAATCAATTATATATTAGGATATTGGTAGGAAAAAAGACCTTTCAGAGAGTAATTCCTACCGTGAATGGAATAAAGGTGCCAGTTGGAAGACGAAGGGGATGGAATCCTTGTGCCCCTCCCTGATAATATTTTTTCCCCTTAAAATTACGATAAATTAAAAAGAAGAAAAATATGTTTCAAAAATTATTCTTTGAAAAACAACAATATAAATTACAACACCATATCCGGCTGAAGAGTACCGTACCATTTTTTAACGCTTAAATAATGTCAACTATCGAAGTGGCTTCTAAAATAGAATTAGGAGCTTCGCTCTTTTGTCACTCCAACTAGTTTTTTTTTTAGCTATGTCATTCACGGCACCCAATATGGGTGTAACTACCTTAACATTTTTAATTCCGTGGTGCCTTAGGATGTTATGTCAACCTTCTACCCCACCCCTCTCGCCTCCCCCTCCCCCAGCTATCTAGAGGCGTATCAATTAATCGATTCATTCAAGTATAGGGTGTGTATGGCTTAACATGTACTCAATATCTCCATTTTAGCTACGGGTTTGTGAAAGCCATATATAATTGCATTGCGTTGCGTTCCACTATGAGCAGCATGAAATGATAGATACAAGCCTCCCGTCACTGAGGTCGATCTTTACTTTTTAGTTACAGGAGTGTCATCATTCTCTGGAAATTAGAGGATGTAACAGAGCACTCTGATTTTTATCGTGAATTAACGTTATCCATTTGGGCACTGATTGGCTTATAGTGAAATCAATTTAGCTTTTTATAATAATTGGATGAATAAATCAATGATATTGGTGATTCAAAAATCTCCATAATATAAATAATTGGGATGGATATAAATAGGTCTGCACACTTAGAGTTCTAATCAAACATTTGCCAAATAACTGATTTAATAACTTTTAAAAAATAAAGTCACTTCATTATCCTTCTTTAATGTAAATATTGTATTTATTGTTTAATTTAGTATCAAAATATAAACTTCCATTATAAACATGTATTGATTCCCACCTCACTATTCTGAAGTTTTTATTGTGCCCCTGAACCCAAAAAAGATTTGGAACCCTTATTTGAGTTGTTCTACATTCTATTGTAGTGGGGTTAATAATATTAAGATAATCTTTATTTTGTTGATCGTAAAGGAGTTGATAGTTATCACCCAATACAATCAATTTCACATCGTCAATATTGAGTACAAACAACGTTCACAAGAGAAACTTCAACCTCAATATCTACTCGCCTCTGTTGCACTAGTCTCTCCTTTCCTTACAGCGACTACTTCCACCGCCGTCTTGGCATTTAGGTCACTTCCGCCTTCATCCAAACTATACCTCCTACATAATCCTGAACGGAACTGATCTGAGACTATTTAGAAATAAAACAGAGAGGAAAATAATATATTTTTAAGTTTTTATTGTTATTGGCCCTAAGCAATAAAAGCGACATTACCATTAGGGATTGTTAACTCCTATTCATTCTGCTTTCAAATCCCATGAGGACTAACCAACGCCTTCTCAGGGATTCTACCCAAAGTATTAAAAATTTGGTTTGACATCATCAATATTAGACCAAATTAAGAGAACTCTCATAACCTTTTATAAATTTACGCCTTAAAATAATGAATGAAAGGTGACCTAAAGGTAGTAAAAATACTGAGTATATCAGCGATAAAATTTTGACTATGAATGTCTAAAGGCAGGCGCGGATTCAAAGGGGGGGAAGGGGGAGTGTTCAAAGGGTCAGTTGACCCCCTGTGAAAGTTATAAAGTCAATAGAATAAAAAAATGAAAGTTCAAATTTTAGAGATAAAATACAATACAGATAGATTGTTTATCATTTTACGCGCAGACACCTCTTAAGCTGGGTCCACAAGTACGTTATTTGTCCACGTTTAATAATTGTTCA
>CABFWB010003896.1:51664-69234 GCA_902151455.1 Timema bartmani | reverse complement strand
TTAGGCCAAATGACTTTTGGTTTCATTTTTAGGCCAAATGCCTTTAGGCCAAATGATTTTAGGCCAACTGCCGCGTTCCCGACTACTGATGACAGCAGAGGAGAATAACATCTTTAAAAAGGTTTATTCCGTTGAATTTCTTTTTAAAACCACTCTCAATACCTTTATCAATAAGTGATTAGGTTGTAAGTAATATTATGATGAAAATACTTTACTTAAAACAATTATAAAGCCTAACTATGAAATTAAAATAAAATATTATTGATATTATTCTGTATGTACTGTTTAAAAAATAGGTGTCACTTCTACAAAATAGAAATTTGAACGATATAAAAAAAAATTACAAATTTTTTTATTAGAAATGTTAGACCTCATTTTATTTGACTTTTCATCACAAGACGTCCTAACCAAAATGCTCGCCCATATTCCCTTGAAATAGGGTCTCGTGTAGCAGCCTACTAGTTCTTTTATTGGCCATTTCCATTAAGTAGAACTCCTCCTACCCTTCAATTCCAGTAAGTCTCTTTCTGGTTGCCCATGAATCACAGCTACATTAAGTGGCTGAGGCGGTCTTCTTCACATTATGGGTATAATTCAAGATCAAGGGCAAAGGGAACCAGAAGTAGAGGGGTCGCTTGATAGAAAAAAAAGGGGGAGGTGACAAAAGATCAGAGAATAAGTTAAAAGCCTGATAATAGTTCCAATAATTAAAGAAGAACTTATATACATACATACAAAAAACACTAATATTTATAAACAAAAGTTGTGGCCCATTAATCTCCTCACCACTGCTAGGAACGTATAGGAAATGAGGTATGCATGTAGCGTTAATTTGTCTTTATATAGCACTAAAGTCAGGTAATTTTAAAAAACAGTGTAATAAATATAATAAAACACACAGTAATAATTGTTACTAATATGTCTAAGTAATAAATAATACGTTTACATGTACTCCCCAAATGTAGCATCTGAAGACCATTGCGGTAGCTACTGTATAGTGAGAAAAATGTAATGGTAATAATACTCTTTAATTTAATTTAGTTATTGTAAAGAAGGTACTTCAAGAATGTACTTATTGTAAAAGTACATTAATTAATAGACTCCGTTTACTTTGTGTTCTACGATGGTGCAACTCAAAAGATAAGCCCATAGTGTTATTAGTCAAGGTGAGACTGCTTCCGATCGTGGTAAACGTATTGTATACATGTATTAACGATTTTTAGCGACCAATTCTCAAGTATACCATTAAATTGAGAGTACCAAATAATAAAATTTAGACCTATTATAATCGAGAGTTTACCGTGGTCCTATTATAGGGCCACTACACAACCAGTCAGACTGTCAGTATTAATAAAGAAATAATTAATACTGACAGTCTGATTGATCGTGTAGGGGCCAAAAAATTACTTGTTTCCAAAGAGAAGTATAACAAGAGTTTTTAAGTAGTGGTTGTGAAACGTTCTGAAGAACCTTGGCTCCACCCATCTCATTTTTTAGGATAATAAGGGGCACAGTAGTTGAAGGACACAGTTTGCTCGCAAGAGCCCAACTCACGCCCAATTAACTGCAATATTAAATACGAGATTACTCAAGAGCCGGAAGTCAGGTTAACTGCATATTTCGCTCAACATTTAATTGAGAACAGTATCTTAAATAGTTTTTAATTTAATTTCCAATTGGTTTTATGCGTTTTAAAAGTATAAAACTATGTCACAGGTCTCAATTCCACTGTTTTAAAAGGTATAATACGAGTTACTACAGTCACAATACATCCTGTTTAAGCTGTATTACATACCTAAGTTGGGTGATATCCTTGAGAGGAGACGGGCTCTAAATAAAGACTTGACTTGCTGATTTTAATCATACTACTGATAGGCCTATATACAAAAATGTTGATTTTTAGTAACATATCGAATGGAATGATATTGATTAAATAAGACTGTATATTAAGAGGTTTGTGTCTACAAAACTATTAAAATCTCACTAAATTCATTATTGTCTCTTACCCAGGAGGCCAGGGTTCTAATTCAATTATAATACAAATTTGATCAATTTCCATTAATTACTATATAGATTTTCTCCAAATTAATTTTGGCTTTTAAAATTATGATGTAGGATTAGTTTATAAAAGGGTCAGGTAAGCTGAGTAGGAGGAAATACATTAAGTATTTTTAATAATAATATTGATCATAGCTTATAGTGTGTTGATGGGTTGGGAACTAGCTTTTGATTACGTTGAAAAATCACCTTAAAAACTGAACAGATAAATTTATACGCATATAAAATTACATTTTATGTTATAGAAATATATAGAATTACAGTATATTTACATATATTATTTTAAGGAATATCAATATTTTGTAAAATATTTATGCATTTATTTGATCAAAAATTTATTTTATAACTAGAGGAATTTTGCACTGCGTCTTTCTACCTGTTTGGGCTCTATGCTTATGTGTTGATTACCTTAATGTTTTAGGGATTAGGAAGGTTGAATCGAGATGAAGTTTAGCTGCTTTTGCATTGAGGGAGAGTGGAAAACCTTTTAAGGAAAATTCCCCTTGGTGAACACAACCAGGATCAAACTCTGATCTCCCCATCTTTGGGAGTCAGTCTATTGTGAAAGAGAAGCCTTATACCATGCGTCCAATGATGCGTGCTATAATTAGCGGCTAACATGTTTGTTTATTTTTGAAGACACATTTTTAAATAAGCTTTTAAAAAATACATGCTATATTCACTTTTTAAATAATCCTCAGCGCTAAAATTAAGTGAGCTATCCAGATATTCTGCATTATTTAAGAAATGATGAGTGATTGAAATATGTGTCTCATGCCATTAGAAGTAATTTTTATGGTTTAAAAAGTTAAATTAGTTTATTAATAAGGAAGTTTCATGTGAAATGTTGGAGCTCCGAGATAAAATAAATAGAAACGTAAATGCATCCTTCCTTAAACAAATAAAGTCACTGTATCAAATGGCTCAACATAAAGTTCCAAAATAATTTAGGTATGTTTTAGGGGTTTTAAAGCTTCAAAACTTCCATTCCCGTAAATAAAATTCTACAGTTTGAGGACATTTCCCTTCAAATAGACGGTGCCTTTGAATACAACAGTAGGAACACACATTGCAAAACAACTTAAATTACTTAAATATAATGTCAATAAGCTAACATGCTTGAAATCTTGTCTTGTTATTCCCGTAACTGAACCCTCTCACATTTTCTCCGTACAAACAAACCTGTAACACAAGGATGGATCTATTTGAAACTTTATATAACGTTCGGGCCAAATGCAACCAAAGTCTAGATTTAAATAATGTATATGCAAATATCTTTGGGAATAGAAAATGGGACAGACAGGCGATAGAACAAAAAAAAATATGGGGAAAGGGTCTTAGTGATTGCATGCGTCACCATGTAGACATAAAGTATAGCTCAAGGGCACCGTTCAATTTGGATTCACAAGAGATGTAAACGGGACGAGAGAATTGCAATGTGGATATAAATTTGAAGAGAAAATAAAATAAGTTATACATGAAATGTAAGCTTACAGAAGAAAAGTTGGCTATTTCTGTTTTTAAAAAAATGGAGGGGAGAGGAGACTCAAGTCTAGCCTTAGGATTAATATGCTTGAACTTTTTTTTTGGTCTCCCACTTGAGGGAAATAAATTTGTATTTTCAGGACATAGCTTACAGAATTTATATTATATTAGTAATGCTTCACTATTTAAGTATATTTTCTTAGCATTTAATCAGGCTCAAAGCTATAAAATATATATTTTCAATTTTACAGAACCAACAGAAATAATATCTTTCAATAAAAACAATGGTTTTTAAGGAGTCTAATAATTCAGTTGGCTCAGACAGAGCGCGTTAATTACCTATAAAAATTAATAAACATAGGCATCACACACACTTGAAGATGTGACCAAGTAGCTCAAGCAATAGCACTTGGTTGGTGTTGACAGAAAGATTGAGGTTTGAATCTCAGCCAGGTTCATTGAAGTAGTTTCTCTAGATATAATTTATACTGTGGTTTTCTCATCTTCTTTCAACATTAAATGCAACTGCATTTCCTTCAATATTCCCTTCTAATCATTTCCCCTATATAATCAATAGAGAGTAGCCCTTGTTTAAGACGAATAAATAGATTTATGTCATAATTAAATTTGCCACAGTTTAACATTTTCTTATATAGAGTAAGTATTATAATCGTGAAAGTTTTTACCTAGAGATTATGATGAACAACGACGTTTTATTTGTCTCTAAATTCAAAAATTGGTATTTATAATTTTGTCTATCCCTCTGTCTGTATACTGTATGTACCTGGGCTTAGAGCCAAAATTGTGATGGATTTTGTTAGTACTTATTTAGATGCCATAAATTAATCAAAAGATTCGTGATTATTATCTTAGCTATAAAAGTAAAGCTAGTTTATTGGTATTGGATTTTCTTAAAGTTTGAAATATGTCTCAAATGTATTTAACTATTTTGTTCAAAATTAATAACTGAAAAATTATTTATATGATAAACTACATTTTATTTATGAAGATAGATTCATTAAAGGATATTTTACATATGGGTGATTTTTGAGATTTTAAATTTTTATGAAAGTGGTCTTAAGGATTTTGTTCAAAATTTGGGTATCCGGGAAGTGTTTTACACGATAAATATAACTCTTGTACCTTGTTTAAAGGAACAATAATTAGTTTATTAACAGTTTACTTGACTGCCAGTGTATGGGTCACTAGCGTCTTATTATACTATTTTAGTTTTAACACTAAAGCCAAAAAGTTTACAGTCAAATTACCATTTAGATATCGAAAACGAAAATGTCAACATAGATAGCTTTTCTTTTCCATGCGAGTATTTAGTTTTTATATTAATAACACATGGTCTAGTAAAAGCTTACTCCAAGGGAAAAGTATGAGTAACGCTATTTAGAATAAGTGTACCCGCATTATCTTGGTGAGATGATGATAAAGATCTAATAATAAATTCTATATAAAATCAAACCCATACTCCCCCACCCCAAATGTGCTGGCTGAAACTCAGATATCGATTTACTTATCATCAAGAAATTTAATATATTTCGAGCTTGACTTTAAGGTAGGGTGGAAGGGGACTCGATAAAAGGCCAGTGCAAGAAGTTTTTATATCAAAACTTTTTTTGGACAAAATAAATAAAATATTGCCCTAGTATAAATATAGAGTTTAATTTTCTTAGCATGTTAATAATATCACCAGTTCTTGAATGTCTGTCTTGAGCATAGTGATATTAGAGGGAAAACTTTAAAATGAAGAGAAAAATTAGTCATCAAATTTCAGGACACCTTTGAGTGTGAAGAAAAATAAACTCTGTGTTTTTAGAGTAAAATTATTTTATTTATTTTGACCAAAATTTTTTTTGATATAAAACTTCAAAATGACTTGCCTTTTATCATGTCCTCTTTTACCCAAACTAAGATAACCGACAGTTAAACAGGGTATACTTAAACAAAAATCAGAAAGACTTTCTTTAGACTGAATTTCTTTCTATACCAGACTGCTTTGGTTTTATAATTTCATGCTTCATTTCTTTCTAACCGTCTGAGGAATTCAAATATTTACATAATGAGTTAGGAAGGAACAATATAAATAGCTTATTATAGGAAATTTACTCATATTGGCGTGGAGAAAAACTGAAAGGCAATTCATAAAATTTACCACAAGACACCGGTGCAGAATTTCATACCCGGACCTCCCCGTCACTAAGAAACCAGACAAGAGTATATGTATACACTTGTCCAGGATTCCCCCTATGAGGATATGTTGGACAATTTTACATAGATTACTCAAACTCTCAATATATTTGATTAAATGTTAAGTTCGTCTAGTCTTGTGTGTATTATTTATGTAGGTCACAGGTACACGAATTCAACAAAACAAGTTCCTAGGCCAGGCTATAGTTTGGCAGCGTCTTCTTGGGCTCATTTTTTGTGTATTATAGTTACCAGATTAGACAAATAAATTATTTTGACAACAGCCTATTTAGTGTTACTTTCACAATTGTTATATGGATCTACTTATAGGCACGTAGACCGAAGAGTAAATATAATTTTGTCTTGTTTTCCAGTGATCTGTAGGTCAGGGCTTTAAATCAATGTTGGGTGTTTCTTCCTGAATTGTTTCTGTCTCTACTTCCTCGTACCTAGTATTTAGGGTATATATGCTAATATTCCTGAAACATTATATACATTTCAACTATTTTCTTAGTTTAAAATTTTCTGGATTTTCCAGGTTTTACAGAAGGAATTCCCCTTGTTCCAAACCCTTTAAAGAGTGGTATAGAGGAATTGAAATTAATTTATTTATAAAAATAAACATTTGTAAAGTCAAGTTATTAGTGATTAGAACAGGAATATTTGATCTTAATATGGAAATACATAACATCACTACTCAACCCAGTATTAAAGGGGAATAAAAAGCGTGGTGGGAGTGAGTGGGATAAGCATTTGTTCCAATAAGCAAAATGATTAGTTCTTTAATTCATATCTTCTCCAATTCAAATACCCAATATTTAAATAATGCAGTTAGGTTTTTTGGATTAACAAATATTCCAATAAATGTTTTTATAGACTCTCATTAAATTTACTGTATTTTTTCTGTTTTTACCAATACAAAACTATCCCTATATTATACCAGCTCTCCAGATATTCCAGCTAAATGGCAAGCCTGAAGTAAGATGCAAAGCACGAAGTAACAAGGAATGTATAACCAATATGTAGCGTCTACTAGCGATTAATGATCCTACTTATGTGAGGAATAAAGCTAATATAATCCACAGTAAGTTATGCTCCAGATATTATCATCGTTAAATTAATCCCATTCCAAACCCTTCCAGTGATTTGCCGAAGAGCTTTTTCTTCTTAAAATCTTGGGCCAAAGTTATCGTGCGGCGAGTCTAGCAATCTATCCTGTGAGTGAACTAAGAAGTGATGCCTCACTACAGTAAGAAGCGAACGGAGATACACAGAAAGAGGATCCTACCACCATATCCTCCCACTCCTACGTCAGCCAATACTGGGCGCTAGCCCCTCGCCGCTATATTACTTGGCACATCGGCAAATAACGGGGCAGGAACTATAACATTGTTCGTTGTATCGTTTCCACAACAATGGAGCCAAGGCTTTTTCCGGAACCATAATTTAAACTCCGGGACTTACAGTGCCACCGCGGGTTTTCTTCGTCCATTTGGTCTCCCCCCCTCCCTAACTCAAACAGCCCCACTCCCCCCTTTAACCCATCCGCGAAATACTCCCTTTCCCTCGACCAAATAGTTACTGCTAAAATAAATAAAAGTATAAAGTCCACTTGTTTTGGGGATTTCTTTCTCCACCCTTATCACCCCCTCCATCCTCCCACACACACACATCTCAGTCTTTCTTATTCTCTCCGTCTTCCTATCTCTGCCACAATTCTTCCTTTCTTCCTACGTAGTGGCTTGCGTTAAGGCCGTGTATTCCATTCTTGTCTTCTCTGCTAGGCCTAAACTAACAGTCCTGACTTATACACTAGCAATTTCTCTTATGTATTTTTATTTATACTTTTACAGCCTAAAATATATATATATATAAGTGAAAGTGGTCATTCTTTTTTTTTATTCTTGATTCTTAGCCATCGAGTAAAATTGCAAGATAGTACATAACGCATAGTGTAGGAGAAATGGCTGGTGGAATCAAGTTGAGGCTAGTAAGTAAAGTCTTGCTGGGTGATGCATAGTTTCATGGCAGACATGGGGGGCCATTGTCTCCAGATAGGGGCCGAACGCCCTTTCCAAACGTTGTTTTGATATTTTCAACATAAAATCGCACAGCTCACTGCTTCATTGTCACAGTGCCAAATCTTTTTCGAGAGTGATTTACTTTATTGTTATTATTGCTAACTTTGACGTTCTATCACCCAGCAGAGAGCTTTTGATAATATATGTATATTAACTTTTGATTTCCAAAGAAAATAATTCAAAGAAAAGTAGTATTGGTATCAGTTCATTAAAATAACATATAATAAAACGGTATATTAATTAAAACAGCGCTGTGACTAAGCACGTCAATCTACTCGCAGTGCTATTTAATGGTTGAATATAAGCATAAGCTACCATGCCTTTCTTATTTATTTTGTATCGGGTCTTACTATCTATTTGAGTTAATTTGCGTTTAATTACACGAGTATTTCTGTGAACTGTAGACCTCAAAATACTATAACCACATTTTTTCTAAAATATTATTGTGAAACCAACTCATAAGCCAATAAATACACATAATTGTGTTATTTGGCTCACATGGAGTAATTATGAATTAAAATAACTGTTTAAAGAGAGCTAAAATAATCAAACTTTTTTATAATAAAGAGTCAATATGCATTAAAAAGATGCTAGGTTCGGTATATATATTTCATAAACATTTACATTTTATTAAATTCTAGCATTAGACCATAGGTTTCGCTCGCATCAACACATTCAACAGCTTCAAATGCTAGAAAAGTATGAAAACTCGTCAAGAGGGGTATTATATGATTTCTCTAACTACTAAGATTCACGAATAAGCATGGAATAACCCCGTCTCCTTCCCCTCCACACCCCGAGCTCATATCACTTGCCATGTTTGTACCCGCAATACCAGCCACGATGAATGTTCACTGCTTATACACAGATTTTCGACCCATCTTTGCTCACTGATGAAATAGTATGATAGTATATAGTTCAACATGGTACCCTTAAGAAATAAGAAGTACAACTGAAGAAGTCTCGTCTAAATTCGATGAGTACTTTTTTAGTTTACTGTAAACAAACACACAAACAGAATCAAACGTATAGACNTGAAGAAGTCTCGTCTAAATTCGATGAGTACTTTTTTAGTTTACTGTAAACAAACACACAAACAGAATCAAACGTATAGACAAATCTAGAGTTATATTATATGTATGGATATCTTATTATAAAATTAATGAAATCTACAAATAACTACTATTTATACTACAAATAGGAGTTTTGGGGCAGTATGGACAATATGGAAAAATGTGCCTCATATAAGTAACACTGAAGGCAAAACATTGGAAATAAGAAAAGTAAGAATAAATTTCATAAAAATGATTTAATAATTTCTGTTTTTTCCCTTATAATTATGAAAATACTTTTGTGCATGTATTACAAATACTTTATGTACAGCACACAAATCTAAGTTAGAGTAAAAATAATTCTAAGGGATGACAAATGTAATATGTATTCATTTAGTAAATCTACTAAATTTTTACCATAAAAAATATTACTCTAAAGAGAAACTAATACAATAGTTATATACATATGTATATGCAGCTTATATTAATAAAAATTAGTTCCAAGCTGAGTCTGTCTAAGTTCAAATGATCCCCACTTTATCTTATTTTGACATTGGTTCATAGTCTCGACTATAATTTACAAATTAGAAAAAGGTTAATTTAATACCCTTGACTAATATATACAAATGTAGTGGAAGGGTCCATAGATAGTTTTTGATATCTATGTTTAATGCACATTTGATTTTCCTATATTTTCCTAAAGCCAATATAAACAATTATATATTTTGATTCTTTATTCTAGATATTGATAAATTTAAATGAATTCCTTAGTTAAAATCCAAACTTATTAGTGCTCATATTCGTTAAGGTGTTGTGCTTTGATCAACAATTGTGTCAGCCTTTGGTCAGAATGCCAATGAAGATGTAGATAATATATTCTTAGCGTGACATGAATTCAAGTGGAGATACGAACAGTTAGGAGTTCCCCATGGAGCTAATAGCTTATGTAACTAATTAGTGTGTTTAAATCCACGCATTAATTATTGGCATAAATTAAGGAGTAGCTAGGCGAAATGTAGTGCAACCACATAAATTTGGATAGATTTTTGTAAAATGACACTGTGATAAAGCAGATGGTAAGAATCAATTCCAAGAAGGTCGTCAGGTATTTTAAAACGCCTTGGACCACAAGTTATAAAAAACTGTCCAGTGATGTTTTCATTTTGAGTAAAAAACTTCTAAGACAATTTTTGTTTCAGTTGTCCTATTCTCAAATTCTTTTGTCATTATTTTAACAATAAAACGTATTATTTTGTAGCCATTGATGTAATATATATTGTAATGCTATGAATAAACCCTATTTTTAAATTGATTTTATAATTTTAAATATTTTTTAAATCATACTAAAGCCAAGGGAATTATTTTATAGCTCTCCAAGTCACAAATGAGTGAATTGAAAAATAAGGCCTAAGATCTAATACCTCCTTTCCAGGCAGCGGTAGAGGGCGTGATAGAAAAATAGCTGAACCACTTGAGCCAACAAATCGCGAGGCAATTGGAGTAAATGATTCGATATTAATCATCTGACGCGAACTCTGCCTCCCTAAGCCTACTCTCCCCCAGTCAGATGTTCTATCATTGTCGGGGAGTGGCGCTAGCTTAAGACGTCAGCCCGCTCTGTGAACTGACAGGGAGGTAACAATGATATAAAGGGAAAGTTTGAGTGGGTAGATGGTAACCTTGTTATAAGTCAACAATCACCTGGCAGAGATTAAACAATCATTTGCCTGACAAGTTGAAAGGTGTTCCAGTTTTATTCTGGCTAACGGAAACCGCCTTGGTCAAGATACATAGTTTTTCGTGCACTGCCTTTTACAACTCGCTCAGATAGATGTATATTCACACTAATGATTTAGGGATGTAAGGGCTAGAATCTAGAGTAAATTAACTCTCATTTGCATAGAAAGATAGAGAGAGTGGTAAACAATTAAAAAAAATAGTAGGTCCGGCCAGAGATTCAAATACAGACCTATTAATCACTGGAAAACTAGACCGTATGAGTTTGGTGAATTTTCTCATGTGCTTACTGATGCAGGTAATATAATCTAAAAATTATTACTATCTAAATGTCAACAGACCTACAAGGTGTATTCATTGTTTGTCTTAAGTGACAAAATAAAGTGGTTTATTTACATTGATACCAATTTTTTTTTAATTTTGAAAGAACAGAATATACCACCTTACCACAATCCCATTAAAATCCCATGGAATGTCATTAAAATTATAATAACTCTAAATATAAAACAAAATGTGAGTAGTTTAGTTAGATGTCCAAACGAAGGCGTCTAAATGTATCCATTTAACCTGGTATTTCTAATAGGGCTTTTATTTGGAACAAATAAAATTATTTTATTGTTATAGTTTAAAAAAAATGCAAATAGTGGTTAAATTCAAGCGTATCTCAGTATTTTGTCTTATTTTAATGTAGCTTAAAGTTAGTGTAATAATTTATATACTTTCATTGCAATAACATTGAAATTTAAGTTTTTTATTTATATAAATTTATTTTTGATTATTATTTTAAAATCATCGTTATTAAATAATTAAGATATGGAGTAGGGATGGAGTAAGTTGTTTAAAATTAATGTTCCTGAGTAAGTTGTTTAGGGTAAATGCACCTGCACTAGAATGTATAAGATATCATTGCTTGTTCACATAACCTGGATTCGAAACATGACCTTTTCATCAGCGACATTTATGTATAGCCTACTCTTAGAATCACACCTTTTAATGTGAGACCACCGATGTAGGTATATATATATATATATCTTTAATTAATTCAATTCAGATTAAATTGGATGTATTAATTTTAATAGCCCCTTTAAAATAATGTTAGTCATTATGTATTTAATTACAATAACAGGACTACCTTTAATTACTTGTATTATTTAATTTAAAATAAAGTTTTAACGTTAAATAAACTAGTAACCATCAACGTTGTAAATAAAGTATAATCTTTCATCTTTAATAGCTTAAAGATTATCTACTATTTTATATTTTCATTCTTAGATGTGAGATTTAATTTTGGGGTACCCACTTCATTGGCTTAACGGTCTAAAGAATCACTCTCGTGCTAGACTAGCTTACTGATGATGGGTTGACTGGGGTTCTATTCCTGGTCAGATCTAATGAGGATATTTTTACCTAAATTATTTCCTACCATTCTGCTACACAAATGTGGGTAGAGTACTTCTAGATTGCTTTTTACTTCATATCTAAACCTTTATACTCCTTTATTATATACGCGTATAGCCTGGACAGGTAGTAAGACGTGTCGATAAAAAAAAATGGGTGACTGCTCTCATCACTTGTGTCAGTTTTGTTTTTAAATGGCTTTAGTTTTGCTCAGTTAGTTAAAGCAAAGACTTATGAACTCCGCTTTCATCATCGGCAATCTTCCCCTGCTTTCCTCTCTTGTCCCTTTTAATTCGTGGTGGGTGGTTCGCAATCAACAGCGTCAGCTCCCAGACAGTAAGAACTCTCTTCTCCTCTATTACAGCTTCCCTGACATATTTAACACACCCCGTCAAGGATAGCCGAAAATAGAACTCACAATTCTTTCTTTTTCCTAAATATTTATTAGAAAGATCGAAATTCAAATGAATATTAATAGAAATGGGACAAATTAAAATTTTTCTCAATTCTGATTATGATGTTTTTTTATTTCAAATCTCAATTAAAAATTCAAATCCTTGAATCTTTAAAACTAACGGTGTACAAATTTACTAAAAATGAACAAAATTCAACTTATTTTTCCCCCAAGGAAATAAAGTTCGTGAACAAAACAAATCCCTGTATAAAAGGTTTGACCAAAGTAATATATTTAGCTATTATATATATTTATTTAAACAATTTAAAAAAACACGTTGATAGTTTTATTTAATCGTGTAAGATGAACTTATTTGGTATTTTTATTGTTTAAATTTTTAAGGGCATTATTTTATTTTAACATCTATAAATAATTTATTTGCAAATTTCAATTCAAAATCATGAGATATGTATTAAATCTATTAAATCTCTAATTTTCTTTTAATTTGCCAACTAGATATTCAAACAATCAAGGATTTGAGCGTCCTACATTTCGTTATGATACTGTTTGTTATTTAGTTTGCTGTTAGTTCAATTTTAGTACATAGTATATTTAAAATTTAATCCATAAGATGGAATTGAAGATAGCTATAAGAAATTTATTCACACGACCATAGTAAATATATGGTAATCAAGGAGTAATAAATTATGTTAATAAAATCCCTTCTAATGCACTCGGCCACAAATTGAGCCTTTACTTTCCTGTATTCAAAAATTCTCTCCATTAAGAGCTTGATGCCCTAGACCAGTTGTTGCCAAAATTTTACATTCCATGGACCTCCTGAATTCAATGATAATTTGCCGTGGGCCCCCTAATATCTCCCTTTATATGAGGTTAAACTAAAAAACTACTCAAATATTAAGAAAAAATATTTAGTCTGACAGTCATAGAATAAACATTATGTTTGAGCAAATTGTTAGTAGCGAATAGCTTTATGTGATGTGGAAAGCAAAATACAAATTACTTAAATATCTAGAGTTGTTTTGCGGACCTTTACATGACACTTCATGGACCCCAGGCTTGGAACCTTGGCATAAGAATCTGTTGTATTACATCCAATGTGTTTTATTTCATTAGACATTTTACATCAACCTAACGTCAACAACGATTAGTTAAATTTGAAGTCCGAGACGGAAATATTGCTTTTGGAATATGAAATTTAATGTTGATGTTCAGGAAACAAATTGCACGACAGTACTATCAACAATATATCTTTTCAAATGTACAGAAAAATGTAATATTCTTTTTCTTGTAAATGATAACCCTTGTTTGTTAAATGGCACAAATTCACTGACTATTCTTTCTCCTACCTCAAGAAATATCAGTAATTATGTATCTGTATTTTAATTAAAAAGTATATATATTTGGTTATAGCTCAGAAATTATTGGTTTTATAAAAAAAATTGAATAAATATTTTTATCTTCAATAGTACTACAACTTTACAATGATAAGTTGTTTATAAATCCCAAATAGTTGCGGAGAAATGATCAAAATTGGACAAACTACCCCCTGTGTAAATCCCTCAAAAACATTTCATGAGGAAATGAGAAATTCTACCTTATTTATGATAGTGAACTAAGTCTACAACAGCGTCTAGTCGGACAGACATACAGCATTGCGAAAACTACATTTTTGTTTCAGGGGGTCATGAAACGTCAACATTTATCAAAATCTCGAGTTCAATTTGCTTGACGATCATAATAATTTATCTCCGAGGTGTCGAGAGAAAGTAAAAAGGAAAATTGTGTATCATAAAATGGACTAAAAGAAGTTTCTATCATCCTACTTAATTAGCAAAACATTATAATTTAGGTAAACATATAAAACTTGAACTAATTAAACAAAACAATTTCGTATAGTGTTCTATAGAGGTGTATGATCAAACATATTTTGAACAGGCTTCTTAGTCTAGTGGTCAGCACCCCTGGCTTTGATTCCCGGTGGTACTATAGGTACTCTTCCTAAAAAAGGAATAATTTTACATTTGGTCACCATGTTCTGGTTAATTATGCTTAAATTAAGATTTAAGGTTTAAGATTTTCAAAGGCTTCACCCTATAATAATAATAACAACAACAACCATTGCCACATCCTCTCATTGCGGATATGACGTGTAGACAACCTCCAAGGTATACCTGGGAAACATTCTGTTCCCACAGAGCGGCTAAAGGTCCACATACGCGGTGACATAACTAAAAACTGCATCTCTCACAGCCACGCCATACGCCAAAAATAAATTGAAACATCAAAAATGTTCTCATAAAAATTATGCGAGTTCCTCGGATTTTTCCAAGAACTTTTATCCAGTATTTGTTCTTACTAAATGAAAAATCTACCAGTTAAATGTAATTAATATATTATGAGTTAGCATTATTTATATTTAAAGATATAGAATTAAAAATATATATGTGCAAATATCGTCTAAGTCATCTTTCGTGCTTGTCCAAACCACAGGGTCTATAGTGAATTCAGGAGTCATTTCAGACGTTTTGTCATATTCTTGCAGGTTCATATTTTTTTAAAGACTTCAAGAACTTATTTTGTGTTATTGAGAACCCTGCTAATATACAAATATATAAATATACGGATTAACAATACTTATAAATTTATAAATAGATAGTAAACATATAACTGTATAGGTAAAGTTAATGTATATATATATATACTATATATATGTACGGATTAACATGACCTGTAAATTTATAAATAGATAATAAATATTTTGTGTGTATATATATATACATGTAGTTTTATAGATAGGCCTAGTGTTAATCCGTATAATATATATATATATATATACATGGATTAACATTACTTATAAATGTTTAAATAGATAATAAATATATTGTATATATACATATATATACACATACATTTATAGGTAATGTTAATCCGTGTATAAATATATATATATATATATATATATGTACACGGATTAACTTTATCTATTAATTTATAAGTAGATGTGTGCCAAACATAAATTTGTATCTAATCAGTTTAGAACAATGGGAATTTCAACAAATCAAAGCCATTCTAACTGTTCATAGCAAGGAAGGCATGTATCCTAAGAACTTTTAATCTATGACCACGCACCCACACCTTCCCTCCTATCGCTCTGAGGAAATACAGCAGCACGGCGCTGACTTTCTCCTTTGATCTATAAATACCTTGCATCAAACACAAACACGCCTTTCGGAAAGGTCTGTAATTTAATGTTCCAACATCGAAATCATTAAGCTAAAAGTAAAGGTTTGTTTAAAGTTACGTATTGTTTGAGTTTAGTTGAAAGAAGAGGTATTGAAAGAAGAATGGTTGGAGAGGAAGATAGGGGAGAGGGGTGGTAAGAATAAAGGTTAAAAAGAATAAAAGTATTCGCTTCGCCTGTAACTGACTTTGAACAGTAGTTAGGCTGTGGCGAACATAGGAAAAGTTTTTCTTCTAGTCACAAAGTGAAAATAAATGAACAGTGACAAAGGTTACATAGCGGTTTATTGAATTTTTTTATAGGTCACGATATAATAGTTCTAAAGTTGTCGCCTTTATTAGATTCCCTTCGCCTTAAATTCCAAAGGCAACATCAAAGGACATTTTTTTATAGATCTTTACTGTGTGTATTACATTTGTAGGTGTGAAAACCATTTTAAAGAAATATGCATTTTACATTAAACCTAATTTGAATATTACCTATAGCAAATAACCCTAACGGGTAGTAGTAATGCATGGTGCTGTAAAAATAAAGATTACCCATATGAATATAACAATTATATATACTGCCCATTTAAAGAATAGCTGTGGGAAATTATCCAATAAGTTTCATATTCTACCATTTTATGTATATTTGTCCATTAAATTAAAAACTTCCTAAATGGAATTCTTTTTAATTTTATGTTTTTGATCTTTGTTGTGATAAACTGCAATGTTTTGTGATATTTAAATAAATCATCCAACATTGCATTTCTTTGATATAAGATCTTTATACTTTTCATTTCTTATCCCTCTCATTTTCTAAATTGCGTGTAGTAAATGTATAATGTTCATTGAGACAGGGATAATATGTTTTACTTGTAATAACATGTAGCAGGTTACTGAAGCAATAAAAAGTTTTTAGTAAGGTCATAGCCTTTTTATAAAGTTCATATTTCGATTTAAATTAATAATTGATTACTGTTTTCAAATAAATTTTTAAAATGTAATTAATGGTTTATTTTTTAGTCAAATCGAATCATGCCAAAATGGAAAATTGCATCAAATTGCTTAGTATTTATAACAGATATTATAGTTATATCAAAATAATATACATGTTGGTGAGTTTAGAAATGACATTAAATTGGAAGGTTGGTTTTTATGAACATGATCATCTTATCTATGCTTTTATAGTATTTTAACAAATGGAATTGATCATTTTAAGGTTATACTTTAAAATTACGAATAGTTTAGACTTGTCGAAAAAGATTATAATTCCTTAATAAGTGAAGATAATCATGCAACTAATATGATATTTAATAAAACTTGTATTTGTATTAGAAAATTCCAACAACATTTAAAACTTCTAACAAATATCTTATATGTGTGTTAGCCTCCCTAGATACATATTTATTTAATTATATGTATCTTTTTTAGCACAGCGTCTTACCAAATTTTTAGGTTAAGCACATATGTACACATGTACTAATTAACCTAATGGGCTAGGGATGAGGAGGGCTTAATTATTTAGGGGAAGTGTACCCGCATAGGCATGGAGTGAGTGTGGAACACCATCTCGAAAAACCACCCTCAGTACACCTGACAAGGATTCAAACCTCTATCTTCCTGTCATCGGCAGTCTAGTCTAACATGAGAGTGACGCCTTAGACCATACGGCCACCGAATCAGGTGATTTTGTTAATAATTTCCACTCCAGCCTCAAGGGACTCGAAGGGTAAAAGTAAAATATACATTACAGTAGGGAGGTTGGAATGAAAGAGATGGAGGTTGGGAGGCGGGGGTTCCCTATATTACCCCTGCAATAACTCGTACAAGCCACTATAAAAACTGCATCAAACATTACCAGAGGTTTTATCCACTTTCTCCGGCCCCAACACGTACCTTGTCTTCCCCCCCCCCCCC
>CABFWB010003896.1:32468-51552 GCA_902151455.1 Timema bartmani | reverse complement strand
TTCTCATCCCCAGGGTCAAACTAAACCCTCCGTTACACCCTCCCCTTAGCACCTTCAGTCCTAGGTTGGTCCTACATGAAGGAGTAAACATTTTGAACTCATGGGATTGTAAAAACTATTATACTCAATATTCCTAAAACATTTATCTCTTAGATATAACACCTCGAAGTGGTAGTAGAGATTAAATAACTTAGAGATTTTTCTAAAAAATAATACATTTATGTAGCTTCGCATGCCATCTTTTTCATAAAATGACTAAAAGTGACTTTTCTAATGAACTTAAAAATATAGAAAAGTGGAATAATTGTAAGATTTTATTTGTGTTGGAAATTAATATGCCTTTCTAACATTTTATTCACATTTTTTAAAATGATTTTTCAACCTCTTTATTTCTAATCCAACTATCCAATACAACATTTATTTATACTTTACATCTATGGATCCTACTGCTTGTTGATTCCATCCAAAACTTATACAAATATATTTATAAAGAATGAGGAAAAAGGACTCTAGGTTATAGGGATTTATAACAAACCTTATAATAACAGTAAATACACGCTCAATTCACCAGTCGCTATTCGAATTGAATCCCGATGTATCAGGTTGTAGGTTAGCCAATTATTCTAACTTTCCCTGTTATAAGTACTGACTTACAGTGAATTAACCTGTCCAATTAATTTAAAGAGGATAGGAGGTTTGAAATTAAAAGGAAATACATTCTTATTTGCCTGGATATATAAAATAAGTCCCAATATATAAATTCAACTTTCGTTGCTCTCGGTCACAATCGAGTCCGAGACTCTGGATTCAGATTCAACTACACAATATACGTAGCTTATTCTAACACACGCTTTTACAAAAATTGTCCCGGTAGATTACATTACCTGTAATTGTACCAAATTCATAGTAGGATTTCCGTTCAGTTAGTAAAATGATTTATTTAGTAGGGTATATAAGTTAGTTGCAGCAAACCAAATTAACAAATTAAAAAAAAAAATAACAGACTTTTTTTAGGACCAAAATAAAAAGTCTCCTATAAACGACTTTTATATTAAATGGTATGAAAATTGCAAAATCAATAAGAGTTTTGTTTATCTTTTCTTTTTCTCCGTTTGGCTGCTTTTTCATTTCTTTCGCTTCAACATTCTTTTTTTCTAAGTACCAGTGGGAAGGGGTGGGTCGTTAAGACAGGGGCTACCATAGGGGTGAACGGCTATTAACCTGCCTTCAAGTCTAGGATACCCAAGCAAATTACTACTATTTTTTTCATTTTTATGTATTTATTAGTCTATTATTATTATTATTATTATTATTATTATTATTATTATTATTATTATTATTATTATTATTTATTTCGTTCATCTTTTCTTACCAATATTGGTCACGTGTATTTAAGAGAAGTAAAAAATCTAAAAACAATAATTTTCTTCTTTTGTGGTCAAAACAAACATGAAGCAGAAAGGGGAGGGGAAAAAACACGACACAGATATTGGAGGCTTATTGATAAACAGCTCAACTTTCTTAATTAACTTAAGTAAGATGTAATAACTCACATTTGAGAGATTTTTGGGGAAGTGAAAACCTCCTCAAGACCCTAACACACTTTTAATAATATAATATTCTTAAATACGGCAATAGTTTGGTATTCATTGGTTTCACAGAAAGTTTAATTTGCTCTTATTTTATAGCCCCACGTACGATAGGTTAGACTCACATTAGTGGAGACAACAAAATTGTGTCAATCATAATCTCCTTTATTGAAAAATTTAGGTATTCATTAATTTAATTTGACATCCCTGATCCTTAACATCAATACTGTAACAACATTTATACGATTTGATTTGTTTTCGTTATTTAAATGTTACTTAGTGGTTGATGCTATAGTATTTCTTACTATCTTTGGGCACCAAGTATTTATACAATCCATTAATAAGTTATTTTATAATAAACAAGCATCACTTTAATTAATTTTGATCAATTTATTAAACCACTTCATAGTTAATCTTATTACATTAGTAGACTAAAGCTGAACACCCAATTCAGAGAAAGTGACTGTTAAACACATGTACTGTACCTATTGACTTTTGATAAATACAGCTTGACACATTTTATTTTCACTAGCACCTACAAAATAAAATGTGCCAAAGATTTAACCATTTTCTACTGGTTTCACAAAAAATAGTGTTCAATACACACAATACAGATTGGAGGGGAATCCTTAGAAACAAACTACAGGAAGATAAGTGTCCATACATAAGGAATGATTTGATTATTTTGTTAGGTGCTATTCTGAAATTCCTTTGTTTAACAGAGTTTACGCCCCCAACTGGTGCTGCTTTATACACTACACTGATGCCAGACTTACTGTGGACTTACACGTTTACCGAAAAACAAGCGCAGAACAGAAACGTAGTCACGTGATGAAGTCTAATCCAATCACAAGATTTCTGCATCATCAGCGCGATCTGTTTTTGCTGAAATTCAACTCATCTCTACTTTATCCGCTCTGCCTGAGATGTTAAGCACGGGAGAACCAATCAAATCTCAAAACCAACCATCTCAAATTAGTTCATATGTGCATATGTCAGCGCATGTGCTGTATAGGTAACAGCAAGCCTACAGCTTCGTTGGCCGTTGTGAGGAGATTTGAAATAACCCATGACACAGCATTATAATTTAAAAACATCCATCGGTAGAATGATCTAAAATATATGTATATCTAATAGAAAATAAAAGATTTTGATAATCATCTGTTTTAAGTTAGCGTTGCAATGCATCATGGGTCAGCAAACAGTGTGTGAATTGCTGCGCCACTCAAACAAATTCTGCTTTATATTTTCAGCGAGCGTGTGAATCAAGATTTATTAAGTGGTTCAAAATGACTGGAAGAGTTACTGTCCAACAGAGAGTTGGCAAGCCATGAACATCCACCATTGAAGACACAACATAGTCCATGGTGCTGTAAGAATTCGAAAAGAGACGCCTAAAAAGCACACGACGGTTGTCTGCAGAATACGTTGTCAGCCATGCGAGTATCGTCTTCAATAAGAAAAATAGCAAGTAGCACAAAGAGACAATTTTACCTATGTATGAAGGCCTTTGAATCATACTATATTTTAAAATAGCTTGGGTTTCTTAACAGGCTTATAAAACATTGATTGTCTCACTTTCTATCCGTTCTTAGTCTGGTTTGAAATAAAAAATTGAAGTATTCCACAAAGGGAACGTAAGCCCTATGAATTTGGATCGTTTAGTAGTAAGCATGTTAAATCACAGTAAATTTTCTCTTGCGTGGTAAAAAAAAAAAAGCTTGTTTACTTTTGACAGACATACATAGTAAAAATGTCTTAATTATTTTCTAGAAATTTGCATTGTATTATAAATTGGTTTAGTTCAGAAGCTTACTGAAATAATTAAATAAATGTAGAGACCATGTTTTGATTCCAAACAATCGGTTCAAATCAACAGAAATAAGATTTAAATGTTCTTAACTTCATTCGGTAGTGCATCTGGCCATTGATTTAAGCATACCTTGTAATGACCTAAAATGCAGTACTGTACTGAGAAATGGTTTTCTCTCTTCATGTGAATTAACCTTTAGGAATAAAACTAATATCCTCAATAAGTTGTTGTTTAACGGTATGGGATCTGGAGGTTGAGCTTTAAGTTTCTATTAGCTTGTAAAAAAAAGATAAAAGGCTCGTTTAAGTGGTATATAAACGTCTCAAAGGTTGCGCAGTTCGAAAGTAATGTATCGCAGCGTGCAACACCTCACTTGCAATAAAACTAGAAATAAAGAAATGACGAGAGAGATAGATAAAGATTGAAGTTGTTGAGGGAGGGAGAAGGAAAGGTTGTAGTTGGAACAGAAGGTGCGCGGAACAAGAAGAAAGGCAGCCCTAAGGGAAATCAAGACTGCGAGAGACTCCAAGAAACAGGTCTGGATGAGAAAAGGGATTGGTGGGGTAAGAAACCTCCTCTCTCTCCCCCTCCCTCTATGGCCGTATGTCCCAACCACAAGACTGTCCTGGGAGAGAGAGGGGCTAAGACGTTCACTCGCTTCTAAATCTGAGCGGCTTCCAGACGCCACCTGCGGTCTCGTGGCGGTTGTTTCACGTTTTGCGACAAAGGTTTTTACCGGATCAAGGTCACATGGGAGGGGTTAGCAAGTGACATGATTCATTATAAACTAAGGGTTGTTAGTTAAGATAATGTTTTAAGATACGCATCTTTCTTGACTCTGTATAGATTTTATTTGAAAGTTAAAAAAATAAAAGTTGTCAAATTTATTTTGAACAGGATTAGAGCTCATCTGTCTCTTGTCAGTCAACTTAAACTCTTAATATCTACACACGTATCGAAATAAGTTGTCAAAGGAGTTAGACTCGCATTATATTAGGTTGCTGTTGGTTAGGGTGATCGGGGGCTCATATCTCGGGTGGGTGTATTGAGGTTATCTACATAGAGTATAACCCTCCCTCTACATAAATGCGGGTGGATTAACTTAAGGAATTCGACCTTGCTTTTACCTATTAAATTAATGTAAATATACGAATATCATAAGTCCATTGGTTCAAATTGGGAGTTGGGGGAAGCTGTTTGTGCTTATAGAAGATTTTTTTTCATAGGTTTCTTTTGTTTTATTTCAAATCAAGTTTAATACTAGGACCTGGATTCACTAACGGGTGCAAACAGTTGTGCTGGCGTAAATTTGAAAGATGCGCCCAAATACGTAATCACTAAACAAAACAGGCGCATGTTGAAATCATGTCTGGGCAATTTCTATACTTGTGCCGGAAAAGATTTGCTTTCATTAATGAATCCAGGCCCAGAAGTTTCATCTGTATAGTTCTATATTAATTATTTTTACCAACACACGTGTATGTTTCAATAGATATATTTTGTATCAAAGTATTTGAAGTATAATTTTACTTCCTAAACATAATCTCATTTCGATAAAACAAGCTTAAAAATTAAGGTTCATAAGGTTTTTTAAATGTGTATTTTCTTACACATTTCTATAGGCCTATATATTTTTTACACCGATTATTAATTTACAGTTAGTATTTTTATGTCAAAAGAATAAACTTCCTAAACACAATCATTTAAAAAAGTGTATATTATTTTCCACCAAAACTATTGTATTTATTTACTGTATTTGTTTATTAATATAAAAAATAATTTAAAAATTAAATGTTTCCTCTAAAATTTTAGAAATAGTATTGTTTAAGTTATTAGTTAACATAATAACAATTTTTAATCACGTCTTTGGTGGCTTCATCCTTCAATTATTGAGGATACTACTAGCCTAGCGTATTGTTGTTGTGGCTTGCCTAGCATAATAAAACACGGGGTCCACCAAGGAACACAACTGTGACCATACACTGTAAGGTGGGAATGGATGTAGAAAAAGCGAGAACAGGTCACTGTTTTTGTGATTTTTATATCCAATTTTTTTTGGACAAAAAAAATAAAATATTGTACAAGTAAAAACTTTGTTTAATTTTCTTCACGTGGTGATATAAACAGTTCTTGAATATTAGTCATGAGCATAGCGACATTAGATGACAAACTTTTTAAATGAAGAGAAAAAGAAGTTATTAAAGTCCAGGGCACCCTTCACAGATATTTAAGAACTTTTAAAGTCACCATGTGAATAAAATTAAACTCTTTGTTTCCTGCAAAATTATTTTATTTATTTTGATTAAAAATAGTTTGGATATTAAAACTAAAAAAATATAGACCTTTTCTCGCGTTTCCTACACTTTCAGCCCTTACCTGAACTCCGGTGATAGGAATGTCAAGGTACATGTCTCAGTATGTTGAGTAGTGGGTGGTTTCAACATATAATTACCATTGTTATTTTGCTATCTGATCCCCATTCTAATACTGATGCATTTCTTCAAAATACATTTCGGTGCCCTTGCTCCATCAACAATTATAAATAATAAGCTGTTAAACAACCAGGTTACATGCATATAATAATATATTATACTGTATTATATTCGGTCAAATTTTTAATTAATGTGTTATAAGAAAGATAGAAAAGCTTCGAGATCAAATTTTACGTATTCATACGTTGAAAAATGTAATCTACAGCTATTAAATTTATTTGATGGACATTATCAATAATATTGGATAGTTATAATTATTCAATTCAATTAATAATCGTTTAGGATCCAAGAGAAAATTACATAATTTGTTTTCATATTTCAAACTCGAAGTACCTAAAAGCACATATGTATTTAGGTATTGCAGTTAAATACTTAAAAATAATAAAGAGTATAACACCTATTTGAGGAATATCATGGATATTGGTGGTAGCAGACAAAATAATTGGTAGATGGTGCACTTCAGTTTCTGTTTACCATAATAATTTGAGTATTTGCCGATTGTATACACTTCTTTGTTAGATGTTAACTGGTATTATGGGAATAGTTGTTTATCTCTTGTATTTATTGGAATGGTAAAATCCTATATTGAGGCTGTACTCAAATAATTGCCTGGGAAATAGAATTATATTCTGAATGTAAGTTTGCAAGCATTTTAGATACGAAATATAGTTTACGGATTTATTTTTTTGCAAATGTAAATGTAATGTAATGATTGATACAATATTACTATCATTTTAATATCCAAATCCATTCTAAGATGTCAATAACATATGTTAATCTTTTTAGTTTGTTCTATAGAGATTGTATATGTCTGTTCCATTTATAATAAGGTATAAGTATAGCTTTCTGTTACATGCAATTTTTCATTACAATCATAGCATGTTTTCTTCTATATTTGCGAACAATTATATTTGTAATTTATGATATGAAAATGTATGGCGCATTTTATGAGAACGGATATGTGTAGCTAATGTTTTTCTTGAATTTAATATTAAATAATGGTCATGAGTCCATATTTGTATCGTGTTGTAGTCTTTTTGCAGGATATATTCTACCATCTAGAGGTTTTCGCGAATAGTCAGTATTGTTATTTTGTCTGCGTATAGGCAGATGTGTCCTTAATTTACTTGTCTTGTGATTGGATTAACGTAAATTATATGTAGATCCTAATATTGGTCACGGGGAACCTCCATATTTGTCACTTTGGTTTTTACTTTTTGTGTGTGCTAATTTGTACAGTACATAGAAAAATATGTATGTGAGATAGTATTTAAGCAATCTTAGGTATGGTTACCAATTAAAAAAACATTTCTAATAATCCCAATAAAAAATCAACTTTAAATGTATGGAAAGTATTTTTTAAATCAATAAATAGTGTCATAACATTGTATGTAATTTTGTATTTGTAAAATATGCTAAAATATATTTAGTAATTTAAAAATAATCTATATATCCTTCTGTTTATTAAATTACATATATTTAAATAATCTATCAATTTGTTATCCATGTATATTTCTTATATTCTTTCAAGATTTGGTAGTATTGCTATTGTTCTGTTATTACCAAGATCTAAATGACTCACACCTTTGTAGATTGGCCTAATAATTAATCGTTTAATTTGGTTGGGAAATATTTCTATGATTGTCTAGATTAAATTTGGTCCTATATTTCGTGTCTCCATCATTTTAATGTAATAAAAGCCAGGGGAATTGTTTGGTTTAAGTGAAGAGATAAGTTTCTTAATTTGTGTACAGGTAGTGTAGGGTATGATCAATGAAGTGTTGGATATTGTGTATCCCATGTGTGTGTGTACCACCGTAACTAGTGTTGTACGCTCATATTCCCTCGTGTCGTCACTCATTAGCCCGGATACTATCCATATGGGAGTCCCACACACACCACACACTAAGTGGTTGGTAGTGCTTACCCGGTCTTGGCCAGGGATAACTGGTCAGAATACCTCCACGAGGTCCCTTTTGGGAAAAGTAGGGTCAATGATTCAGGAAACTAAATTTATACCTAAGCGAAGAGAGTATGCAAGGATAGAGAATTGAGGATGGATTATGTACGGAAATGTTGTTTTTTGAGCTATATGCACACTTTATTGCCTACCACACAAGGGAACGGTGTGTTTAGGTATGTATGTTAAATTTATGACACTGATGTCACTATTAGGGGCACAATTCCTCCCGCTAACGGCAAGGAAAAGGCTTACTCGAGCTATTTAGTGAGAGCTGGACTACCGACTAGCAGGGGTTGGTGGTCCTGACTTGCTTACTGCGTGTGCTTGCCCATGTAGCTCCGCTCAGAGGATAAGGGCCACAAGCCAGGACATAGGACACCTTGTGATGGGGTGTTTTGTCCTTCTGTGACTGCCAGGTGTTCTGTCGTTTGGTTTCTACAAATGGCTCTTAGTTGGGCTGTAGTGAAAAGTCTCTGACTTGAATGCTTGGTGCTGGATATTCCCTTGTGGGATGTAATTGGTGTCAAAGTCCATTTTCAGGGAATCCTATTTGTCTTCGCTGTGTGTAATTAGTTGTATGTTACACTTAATCATTGTTGACCGAAAAAATATGTGTATTTTATAAATGAATATTCCCATGAAAATTGGAATAGGCCTACATATACAGTATATCTATTTTTATTTATTTATTTGAGGTACTTAACGTGCACATTCTGAACCGACAGGTTATACAAGCACACGAGAATTTTCTATCAGCAGGAGAAAAAGGGCCTACCAATTTTGCTGGGAAAGGAATTTTCACATACCTCCTGGGTTCTTTTACATGACACAATAGACATAGGACTTACGGTTTTACTTGCTCTTCAAAGGAAGTTGTGCTATACATTTTTACCGCTGAAGAAAAATCGGATGACCCTGGCTGGGTTTGAACCCACGAACATTGGGTATGGAGGCTATCACTTCACCACAAAACCACCGAGGTCGACCATGAACAATACACAGTAATTACGTTACACCCCATTTGTGAATCCGCCCACTTAATGAATCGGCCAAATTTCTAAGCATTCCATGAATCATCCTCTCCTCATAATCATTTCATGAAATGGGCAAAAATTAGCCCAGTTTATGAATTTTGCTGAACTTTTCATGAATTTGGCAGATTAAATCGCTACCCTATTAATTAATTGGACATGTTTTTGCCCAGTCTATGAAATATAACGTAAAAGCTAAGAAGATGTTAGGTCTTTAAACTATATACACTATAATCGTTTTATAATGGGATGTTAGTTTAAGTTAGGCTGGAATAGTTTGATATAATATCTTAAAAAAATTTCAGTTGAGCTTGTAGTAGTAAAATAAGTTCCATTTCATAAAATGGGCAAGAGCTAGTGCAATTTTGATCCAGTTCGTAAAATGGTCAAGCTAAATAGCTAATTCACGAAATGGGCAGAAACTTACCCAATTCATGAAATGGGCATTTTCACTATTGGAGTGTAACATATACAAATGAATTGAGTCTATAATGAGATATACAACAACAACAACGATTTAAGTTACAGTGTTAGTTTTATTTGTGTTCTTATGCTTCCTAGCACAGACCCGCAAACAGTTTGGTTGTTTTATAGAAATTCAAAATTTGTACCAATTCAAATTTATTTGAACAGTTAATTTCTTAACACTACAATATTAATATATCAGAAAGATGATTCATTTCCCCACGTATTTCACAAATACACACACACATACACAGACATATATATGTGCCTATATACCCATATGAATAGATACACGTTAATATATCTTCCATTTTGAACTGTTCAACTGAATTCATGTGAATGATCTAGAATTTACAGTTGAAACACTAAGTTTCGAAATTTCCCAGATTTTAATATAAAATATATGCAATTTCCAATTATTTTACATAAAAAGCGTTCATGAAAATAAATTATGTATTCTTAACTTTCCTATTATATTCCTGACACAATAATTTATTAAAAACATTAATATAGCAGTTCTCTTGAACAAGATTTGGAGGTAAAACTATTAGTTTGCACTAGATTGTGCTGTTCTAATTCGTACTTTGAAAATTATTTTTATAATACATGACTTTTTAATATTGGAATGACATGTTCCCGTAAAACTAAACTATCTTACATTTTGCGGTTTCCATTTCTTTCTATTTTCATACTATCCATGAATAACTGTATTTACCTATATGTAAATATACGATATTAACGGTAAAATATTATAGAAAATAATTTGTTTGAATATTTGTCAAAACTGCCTGTCAACACTATTTGAGTTACTTTGTACAATATTAAAACAATTTGTACTACAAATTCCCTTTTTTATAATAGTGTGGGCCTATTGTGGGATTATACGTTAAAAATATTATCCTGAGACAGTGGTAGAACTACAATAATTGAAATATAAAATATATATTTCTAAATACAAACATGGATAGATCCAGCTAAATTTATAGTTGTACTTCTTTGTAAAATAGTTTAATAATAATAGTTTTTAATTAATACTCTTTTTAACCACACGTCTTACTAGCCGTTTGTCTACGCCAAAATAACACTTAATCTCGAAATGAATTTTTATACAAATCCATAAATTACGAAAACAAGCATAAATATTTGTTTGTCCACCGTGTCTTACTTCTTGTTTGGCCCGCACGCATGTATACACTATTGAGATAGCGATGAGAAGGGTTAAATTTAAAGGAAATATACCCCTTAGTTTGTAGGAAGAGTGGGAAATCATTTAATAAAAAATACCTTCATACATGCAACCAGGATTCAAACCCCGATCTACTCTTCCCCTGCAATCCAGTTTCATGCGAGTGTGATGTGTTAGACCATGTGACAACTTATATGGCTGATATCCCAATATCTCCTTTCTTTTTTCCCTCCGGTTTCCCTCTCTCTTTCTCCATGCCCCACAATCTCATTTTCACGCGACAAAAGACTGAAAAATATAAATGATTTAATCAAAATGTATTACCCTGTCAGGAGAAATAGTAGACACTTGAGATCCCTGTATGACACCTGATAGTTGGCAACACTGAAACCACATTAACCAAAGCATGAAAACATGAAAGTAGTTCTGATGGTTCTTAAAACAGTTACAAATTTATCAATAAGTTTTATAAGAACCATTTGTTGGTTTTTGAAATCTTTAAAGTTTAGTACAAGATACAACCAACATTAAATTAAAATATTTACACCAAGCAAACAAATTTTAAAAAGTGCATTTCAACGAAACTCACTATCATGATCTTGAGAGAGGGTAAGCAAAAAAATATATATTGGAAAAAACACTCCTAATATTTGTTATTCTTCAAAATAATCCGAGCCAATTTGTTTTCTAGGAAAAGTAATACTAATGCAATTTTTTTTAAATTGTGATATTTCTAAAATTTAAAATGCTGATTTTAGTTTATCCTATTCGAGATATATAGAATCTTTCTGGGTCGAATTTTTTTTTTTCAAACGTGCTTTTGGGTATTTTTATTAAAAAAATTAAAAAAATTGATGGACCATTAATGTATCGTGTGATTGCGGATCTTCATAGGAATGGAAATAGTGATACGTATTTTATTATCAATTATGAGTCTAAATTATTAGATAATAATAATAATATTTAACACCACGTCTTACTACCCGTTCGGGTTATACGCTCTAAATTATTAGAAAAGTCACGGTAGGCCATAGTTATTTCCAACCGTGAAGTAAACAATTCCTCAACATTTGGTGGCAAGAAAAAAAAACCGCAGAAAAAGTGGTCAGAACAACATAAAAACATAAAAGATATTAACAGATATTGTTTTTTATTCCAACATCTGGTCACAATCTGCCGCATTCGTGGGAATGATATCCAGAAGTTCAGAAATAAAATTGGTTGGTTCATGATTAAAATCATTTACTATTTTTGGAAGTGGTATCCTGGGGCCATTTGGAACTGCCAAATAATTTGGTAAAGAAGGACGCCTTAAGGAGGCCACACACTTGTCTAGCAGTTGTGAGATGATCGCTTCTAGCAGATTCCAAAAGGTAAATGCGAGTTGTGAGTTAGAGCGGCCACCGCACATTCACCTGTCATCATGCCAATCGTGAAAATGTCTTCCTCAGGGAAAGATGTGGTGTTGTTGGTTTCGGTTTGTCAACAAAGAAGAAAACGGAGGTGGTAGGTTCATCCCTTCAATTCGTCGAACCTAAAAAATAGTTTGGCCAATTTTGTCGGTGACTTGGATGATCATAATTCATTCTTATCAGTTTATATATTTCAAGAAGGTGTTTTACTGAAATGCTTAAACTAGCTTGGGACAGCTTGTAGAAACCGGATTCCACAGAATTATCATCATACTGCTGTTTGTCTTATATAAATGGTAGCTCTAAATCCTCGAAGCAAAGCATGCGAAGTAGTGTGGACGAGTGTTTTGCACCTTGTAAAAGCTCGAAAGCTTAAAGTATTGTTTTTCACGAGGTTCCTGTATTTGCGACACATGTTTACGGCAATACTACACTCACTCTCTTTATCTAGCATCCATCTAGCATGTGAAAAGCCCAACTGGCAATTTCAACCTGCAAATGCTAGACAAGTGTGGGGCCTCTCTTACTGGTGTGTCAACTCTATTGAGTCGTGTCGCTTAGATCACCACACAGACCACTCGAGCAATCTCATTTTAGACACATTTATTACAAATTTAGTCTTAAATACTTTTTATAATTTCTGTTGATAGTGGTTCGAAGTATATATTATGGTATATCTGCCTTTATTATCCAGTTTTAATTAATAAATTAATAGGTAAATTTGTATTTTAAAGCTACACTCACATACTCGCCTACGTGTCGTAGAGATTTAGAGCGTCAAGGTATAATATTAGAATATTCATATATGCATAGTAGGGATTTTAAAAGATAAATGGCTTTATTAAATCTAGAGAGCACAAGTATTTGGTTTAGTATATGAGTCTTATAAAAATGTAGTTATTTTATTTACTTGAATTTTTACTAACGTCAGAAGGAATTTTATATTTACTAATATAAATAAATATACTGTCCTGTTTATTTAAATAACTCAATTCCAAAACAACGAAAGTTACAGCAGGAATATGTTGTCCTTGTATTAATTCAACTTAACCTATGAACTTGAGACGGCTGCTAGTTGAGTCGAAATCAGACATCGCCAAAGAGGGAGTGCAAGCCGCACTACCTATACAATAAATCGATTATAAATGCGATTCAAATTAATCATTATCATCTACGTGTCACCCTTCATTTCTTTGTAAGCTTATGGTCATACACAGGTTGACCGTAATACGTTATCATTTAATCAATTATAGTTTGTAAAATCGTTTTCAAAAATCATTAACTAGTAAACAACCCCTAAATAGGTTTTCCTTAGAAAAACAAACATTATTTAAATAATAGTATGAAACACTTTTTTTAGCACCCCTTCACACACTCATGTAATAATTACGCTAATGGTTTTAGGGATTATGAAGGCTACGTTCAGTGGAAGTGTACCCGCATTTGCGTTGAAAATCATTTTGTAAACACCACCTTCGTTATACCCGACCGAGATTCAAACCTTGATCTCCCCGTCATCAGCAGTCTAGTCTACTGCAAAAGTAGCATGTTGGACTACGTGGTCTTCAGATATATATTTTGGACAAGACTTATATAGCCATCCATCAATCACTCAAATACGAAAGTTTAGTCTATAGTATATTTTTGTCAAAGCAAATATTGACCTATTTTATGGGTATAAATTGACAAATGTGAGCTTTGATAAAAATGTGTTTACCTGAAGATGTGCAACAGTTATTAAATTTACAACTATTTTTAACGGAAGTTGAAAAGGTCACTCACTCTTTCTACCCCTCCCCTTCCACCAAAGAAGTACCACCCTAACCATTGGGGCTTTGGGGCCCATCTTTGTTTGGGGTCCCCCTCTTAAAAATCTTGCCCAAAAAGATTTCCCCCTCCCGGTCCTCTTTATTCCCCGGACAAATCTTAGGAATGGCTGGGCCTTGGGGAACCATCTTCAGTTGAGGGCTATTTGTCAATAAATGAGTGGGATTTTCGTTTCTCTCATAAAATAGATTTCATACGGGAAAAAAATATAATTATATTCTTATGTAAGAATTTACTATAAAAAAATTACTAACGTGACCTATAAAGTATTAACAAGGCCACCAACGTTGCTTTTATTTGTGTGTATTCTTGATTTAAATAAGTTATGCAACAAGAATAGAAATGACGTTGAAATCTCTGTGGAAAGTATTTTTTTATTCATGGAGTAATTTGGTGTATTTAGGGAGTCTAAAAAAAAAGTTAGCCTTAGAATCTCTTAAGAATTTTTTTTATTTTATTATGTTCTTTTTACTTTCTTTCGACACCTCAGAGAGAAAGTATTGTGATCATCTAAAAAAATTTAACTCGAGATTTCGATAAAATATGTCGATTTTCATGACCCCCTGAAACAAAAAAATTTTGTTTTCGTGATTCCGCCTGTCTGTACCTCAAACTAGAGCCTAAACTGTTTTACCGATTGGGCTAAAACTTGGGGGGGCATCTGGATGAAACTCTACCCGGACGATGGATAGGTCGAAGAGGTGTGGTCAAGTTTCCGCCATGGTCCCTAGAGCTAAAACCTCTTGACTTTTACCTATGAGAGACCCTAATGGATCATGTTTATTGGAAAAAACCAGTTACGCTGGATGCGCTATGAGAAAACATTGAAATATCTTGCGCAGCCATCACACTGGACACATTACAGAACGTAGTTAGTGGGGCAGTTCGGTGGCATCGACAGTGTTTGGTTGCTGATGGTGGCCACTTCTAACAAATACATTGAGTTTGAAACTCAAGGACACCTCTCACTTGTATTATATTTTCATATAAATACGGTGGTTACGATTTTAGATTAATATTTTTAGTGATAAATTGTGTATACATTTTTTTGGCCCCTTTTAAATTTATAATTCAGGTTTTTGAAAATAAATTTAATTCTGATGCTCTTTGAGGGACATAGATGTTTCTAGTTTCTCATTTTTTTAAGAACAGTGCTCCTAGTACCTAATGACATAGAGTAGGTAACAGTGTATATTATTTTGTTCATGATCTTTGCTGTAGTGTTTCTACAACAATGTATAGATTTATTATTTTTTCTCAAATCTTACGAAATTTTAGTAAATGTGTATTCTAAGATAAAAGCGAGATAAAGTTTGTATGGTGACCCGTACCATTTTGTTTTCTTTTAGCTCCGCATCATACTAACTGTTCAGATAAGGGTACACGAATTTCTGTTATTCATGTAGTGTTTGTTGTATTTTAATATGACTGAAAATTTCAACATTTACGTCCCTTGGTGTTTTATCCGTTTGAGAAAAAGATTTTCTTTAGTGTGTGAAAAGTGTTTAATAAAGGAAATAATACTTTTCTATATTTTTACCTTGGAATTGTGTAGCACACGAGTATGCTAATTTTTAAAATTGCAGATTTATAAAAAAAATTTAATTAGTAAACTACTCTTAAACGAGTTTTCCCCCGAAAATTCACGTATACAGTATTATTTGTAATCTCAAACACTTCCCAGATATAAATTTTAAACAAATAAGTTTTAGTTATTTTAAAAGTAATTGAATTTTCTACAACCAGTATTAGTAATCTACCCTTAATTTGAGAGATAAAATAAAAATACATAAAAACAGTTATAATCATATTACAACACTTAAATATCAAGTTTGAACAAAAACCTGTTTCGGTACTAGCCCCATTTACAGACAGGTAAACATAGGACATACAGACATGGTATTACACAAATCAGCCCTTTTTTTTAGCTTAAGGTTACATAATCTAGAGGGGAAAAAAATATAAAGATTAAAATACTTTCACTAAGTGATAGAATAAAAATATTATTAGGTCAAATATGTCTGTACCTGTCCAGTTAACTAAAATATAATTGAATATTCGTAGTGATAGACAAACTACTTTTATTTATAGATTTAACAATTAGAACATCATTATTTTATTAATTTAGTTTAAATTAGAAAAAATCCTCATAGTCAGATATTTTATCATTAAATTACTAGGTACAGGAACAACATGCTAAAAGTTAGCCTATAATATCCACTCCGTCATTAAACGTTGATTACCACTTTAATTGCTTCATGCTAACTTAAATTTCCTTAAAATAAAGCCTACTATCTCATTTTCAACTAGATGTAAGTGGAGAGTCTGCCCTTTTGTTGGTTAATACGTCAATTATTCAAGTCAGTACTAGTTGACATTCATAAAAACCTGATTCATTGAGCGCTTCAACTAAGGAGTCACTCTTGCAATAACTAGACTGCCAATGACATGGAGATTAGGGTTTGAATTCCGGTCAGGTGTACTGATAGTGTTTCTTATCAATGGTTTTTCACTTGCCCTCCACGCAAATGCGGGTACACTTCACCTAAATTCAAACTTCCTTATTCTAGCCAAGTAGCGTATTTAGTACATAAGTGACCAGCAGGCACAGGTAGTAAGTAATATGTGGTGCTACAAATATTATATTTATAAATTAAATTATTAATTAATTCCTTCTAACTGAATATCATACTATTTTATGTTCACAGCCAAAAATATTTTAGTTAATAGCACTTTTTTATAGATCTACTTGTAAAGTACATTTGAAGAATAAATATTTGGTCTATCTATCATGTTTTCACCTGTCCTTTATAGCTAATCAAACTTGTGTGAACTTCGATAAAAGCGTCAGACTTATCAAGTATGTTTCGCTGGTGACGGCTAGTTCAGGGTTTGAGTCCCAGTGGGGCGTAGTGCAGTGATTCTCCCCCCCGCCACCAGGCTAAATTGTTTTTCAAATTTCCTCCAGGCAAATTCGGGTCTTCTAAATTCTACCTTCCAAATCATTAAATCAAAGTAGATAATAGAATAATACAGGCCGATATAAATACATGGGGCGCGTTTTAATGGCGAGGTGAGTATTATTGTTTATTCACTGAATAAGATCTATCATTATACGATGTCGAGAAATTTACTCCAGTGGAAGATTGTGTTTTAATTTCGTTCAAAAACACGTAGTGTGGCTATAGCAATTTTATTCAAAACTGGGTATCTTGGGAGTTTCTTAGGTTATATTTAACACTGCATAAACTACCAGTTTCTTAGAGACGAATTCATTTTATGGTTGCTAAGTGATAATGAATTTTTGAAAACTTTGTTCCAAATCATAATATTTATTTTTAATAAAGTATTACGAAGGTGTCACATGGTCATAAATAAATAAGTAAAACTTGCTATATTCAAATCTGTAATATGGACTGTGCAATCAATGTCATCTGACTTGGTCTAGCTTTGTGTGTTCTCGAGTGTACAAACATATTGTTTGAAGGGATACATAAGGTGTGGCTTCCAGATAAATGTTTTTAAATTAACATTAGTATGATTATTATTAATTTAATATATATTGTCGAATATAAATATATTTCTCAAAAACTCACTACGGGCCAATTTCTTCTTATAAAAAAGTCATGATATGTGTGTTTATAAAGTGATTTAAAGGTCGATCGTACTTAGTTGATAATTCTTACAATATATTTTGTCTGTCCTAATGTAATTTTAATTGCATTAACCGTTTAAGAATTATCTGTATAATAAAATAGCTTACATTAAAATAAGGAAAAGGGCTTTTGTCTATTATTTGTAATCCACAACATTAAATGTTTATAACCTAAAATATATGGTTAAATTTAGTGTTTACTTCTAACAAATACATAATAAATTTGTCCGTTTTGAAGTAATAGTATGACTATATTATAATATTGTTCTAGTGATTACTAAATGAAGGTCCTGTAGTTAAGAATGCTGAGTTCAAGAAATATACTACCCCCTTTAGTGGCCGAGTGTTTATTGCGTCACTCTCGTGTTAGACTTGCTTGAGGATGAGGGGGAGATCAAGGTTCTAAGCCCATCTTGGTCTAATGAGGGTGTTTTTTCTAAATGGCTTTTCCACTCTTTAAAAAAAAAATATACAGCTAGCTTACCTCTTAAATGTTTCCTCCCTCATCCCTAATCCGTGAGAACAAACATTATTATATGTCTAAAAACTAAACACGTAGTAAGATGCGGGGATAAAACATTAACTAAGTTATATTAATGACTGATACATATTATAAAATTCAAACATTCAACTTAATATAGTTTTTCAAAATAATAGAGCAGTCTTGTTTTAGTTGAGATAAACCTTTATATACTATAAATAAAAGGTTTATAATATAAGAAAATTCCATCTTGTCTTACCATATGCTTGGGCAATACTAATTTTAATCATGTTTATAGGGTAAGGATTTGAAGAATGTAATCAGAGTAAATGATAGTGGTAAATCATTGATTAAAATAACTTCAATACACAAGGCTTGGATTCAGATCCAGACTTCTCTATCACTGTAAATACCTGATTAGACGAGCTCAACTATTAGTCCACGTGACCATTTCAAAACATATGTCCTGAAGGATACCTCTATGCACAGGCTATACGAGTACCAAAAATAAAATAAATGCACATTCATCTTAAAATAATTTTGAACAAAATTTGCAAAAACACATTTCCAAGGGTAAAGAGTAATAAGAATTATAATAGTATTATCAAGAGAGCGACAAGGAAATATTAACCTGCAATTCAAAGGGTATAATTTTTTTAATCCACAAGATTAAAAAAGGAAAACCTTAAATTTTTTAAATCACCATATAAGGAAATAGGTAAAGCCTACTTAATTGCTATGGCAACTTGAGGGATTAATAGACCCAGGTTTAAATACTATTTAAACAACAAACGGCACAGCACATGCTACGCAAGTTTTGTAATTAACCTCCAGTATAAATACTTGTGTGAAATTTATTACGAAACTAAACAACAAAGAGGAACCTATTTTTATCACCCCCAGCCCTCGCCTTTTCCCGCTCTACAAGCTAACAATAGACTATTATCTCACCCAAATGAAATTGATGTGATCTGCTTAGTAGAAACAACGAGCGCCTTTAGAAAGAATTAACAGTGAGTAAAGCAGAAGATTATATTTATAAAGTAGGATTCTGGCGTTAAAAACCTTATCTGACAGTTACTAGAGTTAATAAGTCTATTTTGTTGGATATTCATATTTCAATTATTGTGATCTGAATCTTTTGCTGTTCATATCTATTGACTATTATAT
>CABFWB010003896.1:18890-32313 GCA_902151455.1 Timema bartmani | reverse complement strand
TTTTTTTCCCAAAAGAGTTTATCCCTACCAATACCCTTCTATTCAGAAACAGGGAGCTACCACATGATTTTTAATGGTTAATAAATATTTCAAAGTAATATTTTGTGACCCACTTCGGTGGCCGCATGATCTATGGCGCTACTCTCACAGTAGACTAGACTAGAGGTAGATAAAGGTTCTAGTCTCGTTCGGAGGGTGGTTTTCCCAAAATGGTTTTTCACTCTGCTTCCACGCCATTGTGGGTACATTTCCTATTGATATAACATTTTTAATCTCTAAAGCTATTTGCGAGATTAGTACTTAAGCGTATAGCTCAAACGGTTAGTAGGACACGGTGCTAAAAAGGTTTTGTGTACCCCATCTATCTTCTCACACATACACACACACACACACACTCTTTCCCACACACACTCTCACCGAATCTCTTTCACACACCATTTATAGCACACTCTGGCTCACTCGCTCTTTCTATCACACACACATACAAACACTCTCTCTTTTTCTCTCACAATTTCTTTCTCTTACAATCTTTCTTACACGCTCTCTTACTATTTCTTTCTCTCTTAGAATATATCTCATGGTCTCTCTTTCGCATACATTTTATTTCACATACATTCTCTTTCACATACATTCTCTCTCACACATATTATCTTTCTCTCACAATCTCTATGTTTCTCACACAATCTCTTTCCCTCACAATCTCTTTATATTACAATCTTTCTCACACACATACTTTCTCCCTCATACATATTCTTTTCACACATTCCTTCACACACATTTCTCACACACTCTTTCTGAAACAATATCACACACACACACAATCTTCTTTTACATACAATCTTTTTCACATAATTTCTCCTTCATACACACACTCTATTTTACATAAACTATTACACACTCTTTCTTTCTCACAAACACAATCACCCACTCTTACACACATTATCTCTAACTCTCTTTCTCACACTTTCTATCGCACACTTTATTTCATATACACACACTTTCTCTTTCCCACTCTAGCCCCTTCCCAATCAATCCCTTTCACACACTATCTTATTATCACTCGCTAACACTAGTTCGATCACAATCACTCACTCACTTTTTCAAACTCTCTCACAATAACAATCTTAATCTCACACGCACTCACACACACAATCATACACTCATACTCTCACACTCATATTTTCTCAATCTCTATCTCTCTATATATAATTTTATAAGCCCATTTCCGATAATAGAAATTACTAGAAAACTGGTTAACTGATTTTGAGAAACGAGAACTCATTTTAAATGTTAGAAGTCCGGTAGCCCGGAAAAAATAGTAGCCTAAAGCTAAAACCTAACTTTTTTAACGCTTTTTCCATAGTTTCCTTCTGTATGAGCAGTGGCTAATCTCTACAATAATTCTTTGTTTACATCATGATGGAAACTATGATTTGTGTATCGGTACGTGCATTGGTAAATAAAATATGTGTCTTTGGTTAAAAATAGTAACACCTCAATTCTTACTTGAGGGGTTTCATGCAACAAATAAATAGAGAGCTGGGAGAGGCATGGTTTTAAAGTTCTAATCGTGGTGTGAATGGGGAAATTATACGCTTTGAATCAAATTAAACACCGAAAGCTAAATTATATGTAAATCTGATAGTCTTTGACGAATAAACTTTTAAGTAGAAAGTCAAGTGAGGGCTTATAAGTTATTTACCTTTTTCAATTAAAATAGCAATAATTTTCATCCAAATCAGCAACGATCCAATAGTTATTCATATATTCAATTTATAAAATATTTATTTATTTTTATTTAAGATTTGAGTATATGTTACCAAATTATATTTTGCACGAGTTCCATTTTTACATAATAAGTGCGCTTCATTAGAAACAATTTATATAAAATTAAAAAATGGTATAAATCAAATATAGTTTCAGTAGAAACATTGAGTTTAATTTTCTTCGCGTGGTGATATCAAACATTCTTGAATATCTTTCATGAACATAGAGGCAATAAAAGGTGATAAACAATTTAAATGCAAAGATAAATTTGTATATATTCAAGAAGTATTGAGGTCGCCATGTGAAGTTAGTTGAACTTTAATGTTTCTACTGAAGAAATATTTGATTTATTTTGATCAAAAAAGATTTATATAAAAACTGGAAAAACATTTACCCTCTATTGCGTTCACGACACTTCTATCTTGAGGTCACCAACTATTTAGATAAATATGTCCTCTTTTCACTGCATTCCTTATATATATACAAGCGGTTCTGGAGCATCAGAACCAATAAAATACTCCCCAATTACCTTAAATCACTATGCTGCTATGCTTTTAAAAGTTAACTGAGGTTGTTTGATGTGTGTTTAGTAAAGGTTGGATCTATTTTTATCTCAATTTTATTCCATCTAAATAGTTAGAAATTTCTGTAAAATTAATGGTTTTCAAAAGGATATATGACGTATATATTTGGAGTACGCTAAATTAATTTAAACTCAAAGTAAACTTTATTTGGAACTGGAATTTAAAAACCTCACTCTTTGAAACAAGCGCAAGGCTCTCATAAATTGTATACATATTATGTTTTCAATAAAATTTAATTATTGTATTATCATATTTTTTGTCTATTTTACTACTTCCACGCTCCAAATACAGTCTCCCTAAGTGAAATGTGTTAGTGTTTTAATGACCTAAAATAGGTGTATTAATTTTTTCAAACTCTTAAAAACCTTGAAATAAATGTTACGGATCCTCAAAAAATACTAAAACAACTACTTTAAAACGTTTAAAATAAAACAATGTAATTTTTTCGTAAGATTTGTTTTATTATTAAACATAAAATGTGAGATGTTTAATTCTATTGAAGCATAAAGATAATTTTTACCTCAATTTTGTGGTGGACCATATTTAAATTAAGAAACTACTTCCTAAATAAGGTGTAATTTCTAGATGTCTTACGACAAGTCTCGGCACTCTGGTAGACTCCTCCCTTAACGTCTTTGTTCCCCTTTTACCCCAAGGGAGTTGATGTGCAGTACTGGCACCGGGAGGTAAAAAGTTAGGGAAGACACTACAGGGGTAAGTCTGCGAGCACGTGACTACAGCTAAAACTCGTCTCCAAGAAGGAGCCACCGTGAAATTAGGAAAAGGCAAAACGCCCAAAACTCGTAACGCGACTCCAAATCCTACAAGCGCACAAACAGAGACACTAAAACAATTTCTATGCCGCGTTCTACACCTATTTCATTCCCTTGGCTGTTTCCTCCCATCCTTAACCCCTTTACTCCCCCCTACACAAACTCCCTAACTTGCGCGGAATAAACAAAACACATACGTATCCCGCGGAAGTATATCTTCATCTAATGAGAAACACTGGGATCAGTGAAATTGAGAAGAGACTAGGGGAAAGAAACAAGAGTTGTTAGGATGGGGAAAGTTTGTTCAGCTTTGCATCAGATCTTTGGCAATACATTGTGGTTGGTAACATGTTTCACTTTGGTTAACCAATAGATTAATTGCCATTGTAGGCCCTTATTTGAGTGTAGAAGTCATTTAAATACGTTAATTTGTGTATAAATAACTTATCATTAAAACTTCTTCTGATGTAGTTAATTCACGGTAGTTGTAAATATACTATAACCTATTTCCACACGAGTTTTACAAATATGTGTTTATGCTTTTACAGATAAATACATTTGTATAAACTTGAGCAAAACTTATACATTTTTATTCCAAATCTAAATATTCCTGTTGATAATTCGAAATTTCAAATATTAAAGTTTGAGAAATGTATATCGTAATCCAGATTTCAAATCCAAATAGATCCCAGACTCAGATAATCTTGAATTTAATTCAAATTTAAAAGTAAATTTTTTAGGAGTTTAATTATTTAAAAAACGTATCGTGTATTAATTATTAGACTTGGCCATAGAAACATGTAATGTTCATAAACTATACATTATTTTAATGTGGTTTGGTGACCTTTTATTGGACTAAATTATAAAAAATATTTATTAACTAGCGTAAATATTTTTTTATTTGATAGCATATGGTTAAATAATATTCAATTCAAAACAATTTAAATTTGAGATTATCTATTCAGATTTTGTCCAAATTACTTATAAAATCTTTAATGTACACAGCCTTTAAAATTTAACTTACTTTTTACTGTTACATCATTTATTTGCAATGTGTATGAGCACGTAGCTATAGTATAATATTATTCGATGCATGTGCTACCCTGATTCGTGAATTTACACAGTTCATAAATAAGGCCAATCTCTGTACATTCCATGGAATGGCATATCCTTTTGACCATTTTATGAACTGGATAAAAAAATAGTCAAATTCATGAATTGTGTAGCGATCGTACTGCCCAGTTCATGGTCCAGTTATTTCGCTAAATGTGTAGCTCCAATCTTTACCCAATTAATGAAATGGACGAGTCTTTATCTGATCCGTGAATTGGACAAGTGAAAAGCCGGTTTGACCTCTAAGTTAATTTAACTTTTAATCGTTTTATAATGGAAGGTTGGATTAAATTAAGTTGGTCTTGTTTAATATAATATCTTAAAATGCATTTCAGTTAAGCTTGTAGTAAATATTACCAAATATTCCGATTTATTAAAGGTCCAAAAGTTAATGCAAATCTTTCCTAGTCCTTTAAATGGTTAAACAAAGAAGTCAGTTTACGGAATGAACTGAAATTAGCCCAATTTATGATGTTGGTGGTTTCACTATTGGGATGTAAACACATTCACTTAAATGTGTGGGTATATAAATATATCACTGCGTCTTACTACCTGTTCAGAGATTACGCATATACAATGATTACTCTTATGGGCTAGGAATAAGAAAATAATCGTTTTATAGGCAATTCACCGGCACTTGCGTCAAAGGAGTGTGGGAAACAATCTAGGAAAAACCCCTCTCTATACAACCAGCTGGAATGTAAACCCCAACCTCCCCAACATTGGCAAACAAAACAAAAAATGCCTGAAGTTGATTCCACGTACTTATCTTTGTAGGTTTATACTAGCTATTTGATTCTATATATTTAAAATATCTAAAACCTGTAATGATCTTGTTTTGTTGCATAGCTTTCTGGAGTAATCAGATTCAGTTTGTGTCAAATTTATTTAGTCAGATTATACTGTTGTTGCTACACTTCCGTACACGTGCGCGCAGGCTACGGGCTAAGAAAATTCAGTTTGCTTGTTTCTAGTCCTAGTAATTATTTAAGAAAAAAACTTCTCAGTGTGAGTGAGAGAATGATAACAACATATTTCTTTCTTTTTTTAATTATTGTACTCGCAAGTTCTCAGCAGCTCACGGGATCAAAATTAATAGTATAGCTAGGAAACTGGTGGGAGGTATTAGTTTTTTCTTGATTTGTTAACGAGGTGTTCAAGGAGGTCGGATCGCGACAAACCTTATATTTTCCCAGATGTTAAGTGTGGGCCTTCTAAAATTAATATGGAAGCAGCTATCAAATTATGTAAATAAACATATCTCCAGACAAGTATTTAAAGGAATAAAAAATATTATCACATTTTTAAATAATTCTGAGGGTATTTTGTTATTCAGAACTATAGAAACACTAAACGTGAACTTTTTCTGTGTTGGTATATACTGCAGGCCGGATATAAATATAAAATCATTTTAGACAAGTAGGCAGGTCATATCTGTCTCACACACCAGATACGACCCGTGGACCTTGAGTTTGAGAACCCTGCTTCAGACCTTATCGGCCATTGAAGTGGGTTACAATGTTCTTAATTCGCTTTATAATCAAATAGTTAATACATTTAATATTGCATGTTTCAAAGATTTAATTTCATAATTAGATTCCACAAATCTACAAGTAATAGTTCAGTTGGTAGCGTGTCTGTCTACTGAACTAGGGGTCCAAGGTTCGATTCCTAGCATGGCCGAAAATTTTATAATTGGTAAAATGTAGTTTTACAATTTAATAGTGATAAATTCAAGGCCGGGGACTGGATGTTGTGCTTGTCGTAGTCTTTAGTTAGATTATAAGGCATATGAAGCTACGACAGGCCTAGCAAGCCAGAAGTGGAAAATATATGACTTGAATAAAAACTTACCTAGGCCACAGGCTTGAAAATGTAATGTATGTAAAAAAAATGTGAAAATAATCAATTACGTCTTCAATGATAATAAACCACGTAACGGTGATCAAAATTGGGATATTCATCCCTTTAATGTACACCCTGTTTCCACCTAAGGATAGTGAGTGATTTTACTTTGATAGACCTGAATATAGAGTACCTCACAATATTAGGGGAATATTGTAAACCATAATGTTAAGGAACTTTCATGGTAAAACTAAGTGCATATTTTAAATAATACATTTTCACTAATTTTTAGTTTACTATCATACTGATCAAATTATATTTTCATAATTACCAAAAGTGTTTTATTAGTGATTCGAAAATTAATAATATCCTACTTAAATATTTTTGAGGTGTGTATATATATAATATATATATATATTTATATATATATATTTTAAACACTAAAACACAGATTAAAATCTGATTTTTGATTAAGGATAACGGTTTAACTAATTAGTATGCAAAAATTATTTTTAATATCTCAAGCAGTTTTCATAATCTCTCACATAATAACTTTTTACCTCTAAATTTAGAGGCGTATTCCTTCCTTGATATTTGAGGTGGACCCAGGGTTGCTTGTATCAATCTTTATATCTATACCTCAAGAATAAACGTGGAATATTTTTGATACACACTGTATATATGTGTACTGCTCATATCTATGTAGATATAAATACCATACTGTAGTTACATATTTACATACATATACACATATATCTAATTCTCTCTAGTCCACTTCACATAGCCTAAGGCATCAATCTCACAATAGACTAGGGTGTCGATGACGTGGAGATTGAAGTTCAAATCCCGTCTATGTGTAATGAGAAATGGTTTTCCACTCTCTCTATCCATGCAGGTGTGGGTACACTTCCTCTAAATTCCACCTTCTTATAAATTCCTAACACATTATCCTAATTGTATCATATGAGCATAGCCCAAAAGGGGCTGTAAGACGTGGTGGAAATAAAAAGAGGGGGGCTATATCTATAAATGAACCTTCCTTTTACCCTGAAAGGTATAGTCTTACCTTTATGGACTACCCTATAGTTATATCTTGTAAGTTATAGCCTTCACCATGGTGGAACCATGCAGATCACTTACCTTCACCGCACCATCTCCTAATCCCTTACCTTATCGAGGAACTGTCTCTTGTTCATAGCACCCAGAGCTGCCGCGGCTCCATCGTGGTCGGTAAACTCCAAGAAAGCGTACGCGTCATTTCCCGGCTGGAAAACATTTAAATACATATTTCAATATCGATTCATTTATTTACTTAGCGTGTACTTACTAAACACAAGTTTGATCAATGACACTCTGTTTTCCCTGAAGGGTAGCTTGTTTACCTTGATGAATTAAACTATGGCGTGGCTTTTAAATTAGGACTCTAATGTAATCCATTAAGGTAAGACTCAATTTTATAGGTGAACGTACTATACAAAAATACCGTAGCCATGGGGGTGAGTTGGGGGTTCAATTACCCCTCCCCTCCCGAAAGTTGAATATTTTTATGATTATGATTATTTATATGTATAAACAATATAAAAATAAATTTACAAGAAAAGATGTAAAACTTATCCTTCCCACCATTCTTATGTTAAAATACATTTTTACAAATATTTTGTGATTATGTCAATTGTCCAGGCAATATGATCAGTGTAATAAGACAAAATGTTAACAAAAGAAATATGAACTATTATTGAGTTTGGGTAGTAGAGTGGGGAAAATGGTAAGTCTTTGAGTTAAGTAAAGAACAAAACCTTTTAACTTGAAACTATTTAAATGAAAGTTCCAAATACACATGCCAAATGAGTCTGCAAAGAGGAATTGAGGTCAGGGTAAAAACATGATAGCCCAAATTTTATGAAAAAAATGTTTTAGCAGTAATTTATGGTAGCTTACCTCTTAAATTACAAATTGTCTTTAGAGTCAGTCAATAAGTTAAATATAGCTAATATTGATGAAGATTTTATTTATTTATTTGTAGCTAGACTTCAGGACTTTGTGGAAGTTTAAATAGTGAGTTTATCCCATCTAAATCTATTAAAGTTATCGTGTTTAGCCCTGACCCCCTGAGATAAAGGTAGGGTCTAGCTAAGAAGGGGGAGGGTAGTTAAGTTATCAACTCCCGAGTTGTAGTTTGAGAAAATATAAACAGTGAAAGTTAGAGAACAGCGTATCTGTTATCAGATAAGTGCATGTTATAAATAAAATCAAGGGTAAATTCAAAGTTTTATTAGTTTAATGTGTAGTGTTGACTAGTGATGATTAGTTAATACCTGTATACTTATCCCAAATGATAAATTTTGCTAAGCTATCATTATAAATTCCAGTAGCTGATCAAAAACACTTAGCCTACATGCGTTTTTAAAATAAAATACCTTTTTAGCAAATACAAACTTATTGATTGTGGTTAGAATGGATAATTTTTACCCTGTTATTATTATTATTATTATTATTATTATTAATATTATTATTATCATGGATTTGATTTTATTTATCAAAAGCTACATTTACAGATTATTTGAGTCAATGTATGAATATATTAAAATAGTTAAAGTAACTCGTGCCCCCGCTTCTTTCATCCAACGTGATAGCCTTCGATTTCTGATGTAGTACCTTACGTCCAGTGGCGTGGTGCGAGGTGTTGTTAGGTTAAGCAGAATAAGTGTGAATTTTAATTATGAATGTTCTCATCACTAAGTAGAATGTTCAAATATATTCCTATAGGAACAGTTTTGAATAGAGTCAATGAATGTTTGGTCAAATGTGGGTAAGAATATTTGAAGAAGTTGGGGGCTAAACATAATACCAGTAATATTAATTTTATGAAAAAATGAGTTAGCTTGCGAGTTCTGGTAGCTTTGTTCTTGTATTAAAACTTGTTTTTATATTTAGAGGGTATATAAAATTGACGAATATTTTATTTTAAAATGAGTTAGCTTGCGAGTTCTGGTAGCTTTGTTCTTGTATTAAAACTTGTGTTTATATTTAGAGGGTATATAAAATTGACGAATATTTTATTTAATTTTTATAGGTAGATTTCAAGATTTCATAGAAGTTTAAATAATGAATGTATTCCATTTAGTTCTATGAGGTTTATCATTTGACATATTCAGTCTTTAACAATAAGCTATGCTAGATCTGGCAAAATTCCACTTCAAGTCACTGCTAACCTCACCATTGCCCTTTGCGTTTATAGTCTTGTTTTCAATCAGCTGTACCTCCACACTTTGCTTTTCTCGTCCATCTTCTATTGAATGTTCTTTCGCTGTTTTAGATTCTCGTTCATGAGATACTCTAACCAAGGACATGAAACCATTAACTTTTTTTTTTATTTAACGTGCACTTTATGAACTGACTGATCAGATCAGCACACGAGAATTTCTATGAGCAAGAGACGGGAAAGGTATTTTCGTATACCTTCCAGGGTTCTTTAACTTGCCACAATTTACATGGAACTTACGCCTTTACTTCCCCTCGGAAGTAAGTCATGATATGGATTTTTTTATAAAGAAAAATACATTGACCTCGGCTGAGTTTTAACCCACGCTCATTGGGTCCTGAGGCGATCAATTTACCCCAAGATCACTGAGGTAGACATTAAATTATTAAATGTTTCAAAGTAAACCACGTGTGGGCGCCCTGTCATTTAATGAGGATTGTGAGATTTGTGTGATACTTTCTGGCGTGTGTTAGTGAGCTAGATTCACTTTAGGCTTACCTCTAAAATAACTCTTATCAAACACGCTTTAACAACTTTTTTTTTACTGTATTTATATGGTGTGTAATAATATTTAACTTAGCTAGATTCCTTGTTATGTCAAAATATTAGTGTGTTTCTTTATTTTGTGTGTGTTTTGTTGTAATCCTCATTTAATTGTCAATTTTCGTTAAGTGCCAGAGAAGATTAATTAAGCCTTAGTTTCACTATTAAAACTATATTTTTATTTTACACTTATTACTAGTATTATTATAGAGTATGTACTTACGTTACCCCGTCTTATCCCAGTTCCTCGTGTTAGATTGTTTATATCACTAAAATACTGGACGAATGGTCTAAGGCGTCACTCTCGTGTTAGAATGTCCTGCTTAAAACGGGAATATCTGTGTCCGAATTCCGGTCGGGTCGATCGAGAGTGGCTTTTTCCTATGTATATATATTTTTTCACTCCCTTTCCAAGCTAATGTGGGTGTATTACCTCTAAAACGATTCCTTCCTCAACCCTACCCCATTATAATAATTATCATATATACTTAGCTTGAACAGGTAGTAAGACGCATGGATAATAAAAATAAATATCGAGAGTGCTAGCTCGAACAATAATATAGAACAACACCTCTCCTTATGACATATCAAGATTTAAGGTCAGAGTTAAGTCCAGGGCATTTTCTATCCACACCTAAATTTTTTCAGAACCTCCTGCCGAGAGATATTCGGTGTTGGACTTAACGTTGAACTCAGTCACGGTTGAAGGGAGGGCAGGGATTCGAATCTCTTTCAAATAATGTATTTTGTGGTTTTGTTATCTATATACAATTTTCAGTTTTAATTTTCTATCCTTCCACTACAAATTTATGTAAAGTAACCTTTCTTATCGCTACCATTGAAAAAAATTGTATAGACCTTAAAATTAAAATAACCCTAAATAATCGTTACAGATAGATATATTTAATATCAACCCAAGTGTATTTTAATATATATATCTATATATTTTTTGCTACCCATCTTACTTTACGTCCAAACTTTATGTATTTAGCTAGCCCAATAGGGTAGGCATTAAAAGGTAAAATAAAGAGGAAACATATCCGCATTTGCATGGAGGGATAGTGAGAAACCATTATGGAAATACCACTATCAAAACAAAAGGTTGAGTCTCAAACTCAAGCCTGTCCAATCATCGGTGTGCTCACCCTTACTGGTGAATTTTACCGTCTGTACTGAGGGCAGTGTTTTTTTTAAGCTACTCACTCTCATTCCCCCCCCCCCAATGAAATTGATAGTATATTCCTCTGAATTCTACCTTTCCTATACCAATAACTTAATTAAAAGGTGTACAAGCCGAGAGGGCAGTAAGACGTGAATGGCGGGTGGTGTAAAGGAGCAGGGAGGCGAGAGAAAACAAATACTTAATTGGAAGTAAACAAAACAAAATTACACAGAACTGTCAAAAACCATAAAACCTCTGTCTTAACTAACAAAACATATGAATTCGCATTAATATCTGATGAGAAAAGGTTGAACCGAGGAATTCGAGACTCATGTTTTCAAGACGGATAATAACTCTCAGTGTTTATTTATACATCTGATAGCAGGTAAGCAAACCTTATAAAAGGCAGACGTTTTAAATTAACATGCGCTTGGTATAAAAGGTGAGGGGTAGGAAGGGTAAAAAGGAGAAACGTGGAGACGAAGGTTTATGAGAGAGGCAAGTCTGTGCATAGTAAAACAGCAGCTCATTAATTTAGATTTGATTACGGTGGCAGAGAGGGGGAGGAAAGGAGCCTAGCCCTAGCCGATACACTGCTCTGCCATCAGCCAGTAAGTCGTGTTTCCTGGCGTTAAACGAAAGTAACCGAAAGCTTGTTTCGAGAACGTGAGGAAAGAGGGAAATATACGCTGGGATAGACTTTACTCAGGCACAAAGCGAGTTGGTGGAACCAAATATGTAGCCAGATTAAACACACACTAAGAACACGGTATAAACCAGCTTTCAGGATATACAAACACATTTATTATCAGGTTAACATTGATAGTATTTTACTAACTAATATATGTATCGATACCCTATGCTAAAAATGATAGCTTAGATCTATAAATCTGGAAGAATATATAAAAATAGTAGAGAAATGTTTAAGTATATGCCAGGATCTGGTACTCCTAACGTGATGTTCATATAAACTCACAACAATTATTGAATCTATGACATTAATTAAACTCCATGCTTGTGTTTTAAAAGTAGTTAGACTGGTTAGAACATATACACGAGTATATTAAAAACTATTTATACGTGTTCCGCCTTACTAAATGACTTGAGTTATCCACATAAATACACACATATGATATAGTTATGAGGAACGTAGAATGTCATGAAAATGTTCTAATAATTGCGTTGAGGGAGAAAAGAAAACCATTTAGAATATACCTTTTTCAATATATCTGGTTGGAATCAAATCTATAAACTTCACATAGTCAACAAACCAAACCAGATGATGATTATAAGTATTGGGATGCGATGCACAGTCAAAAATTGGATTGTTAATAAAATACACCAGTTAAAGGATTGGTAGACCCAATAGGACCTCTACAGTTGAGTAAAAATCAACGTCAGTTGTTCGATAATGATTCATACCCGAGAGTCAAAGTTTTTTTCAGCGTACCATTTGGACCATCCTCATATTCACAATAATGATGTAGGGATGAGGAAGGTTGACTCTAGTGGGAATGTTCCTGCATCTTCATGAAGGTAGAATATAAAACCATTTAAGTAAAACCACCTTCAGTTAACCTAACCAGGATTCAAGCCACGTTCTTACCGTCATTGACAATCCATTCTAATATTGCGAGAGGAACCACCTAGACCGTGCAACCACTGAAGTAGGTCGATTCAGAACTAAGCACGTCACTTTAACCACGTAGGTCTGTCTAATAAACTCTACCGAACAAATCCATCATTGGGATCCGAACCCATTTACCCTAGTAATCCTCAGGAGGTGAAAGGTTGAGACTTAACAATCAACGTCTCAGCTCCTTCCCTCTCTCTCTCTTTCACAACATGTCACGGTCTTACTTTGATTAATAAGGTTATTTCGTGAGCCAAGCTATATACAGGGCAGGACGAGATGACATGAAGTCCTGTCTGCATTCGGTTTCGACAAAGGTCGATGTAATGAGAACATTAAGGGCACAAGCCTCTCTAATAATTGGATTAGGGTAGGAAGAAACTTATTATAACAACTGAACATCCTCCTCATTGGTTGCCGCACGGACTAACGCGTCATTCTAGCAATTTACTAGACTACTGAAGAAGGGGTGATCGGGGCTCGATTCCATGGTCGGGTGTATTGAAGAAGGCTTTTCATAAATTGTTCTCCATACTAGCTCAACGCAAGTGCGAGTACACTTCTTCTAAATGTCAACCTTCATCATACTTTGCACGTTATAACACAAATATAGCCAGAACTGGTAGTAAGATGCCAAAAGCCAACCAAAAAATTGAACATTCGCATCGGTGGTCACATAATCTAACGGGGCCTGGTGTACTAAGACTATTTTATTCATCAACGACCGAATAACCCCCCCCC
>CABFWB010003896.1:0-18852 GCA_902151455.1 Timema bartmani | reverse complement strand
AAAAAAAAAGAAAAACCCCACCCATTTACATGTTCTATATTCAGGTATTCATAAGCCACACAAACATAGGTCATGGTTTACATAAAGGTTTTGGTATATACTAAGTGTAAGGGATGAGGAGGATAGCTTAGAGGATGTGCAGCCACATTTGCATACGCCCAAGCTATTATTATTTAGCACCACGTTTAAATACCCGTTCAGATTATATGCTTAAGTTCTAATTACGCTAATTGGTTAGGCATTGGGACGGTTGAATTTAGAGCAATTGAACCCACAATTGCGTGGAGGGAGAGTAGAAAACCATTTAGGAAAAACCACCCCAGTTCACCCGACCGAGATTCGATCCTTGACCACCCCGTCCTCGGCAGTCTAGCTCATCACGAATCTAGCGCGTTAGCCAACTAAGCCCAAACTAGACTCAATACCTGACCTTCTCGTCAACAACAGCTGTATTTGATGCTAATCATCCTACACCTAAGCTCAATCGTCCACACACCTATCTGATTTGAGGCTCCAAGGTTTGATTCACGTTTCAGGAAACCTGGTTTTGCTATAGAGTAGATTTAGTATGTAAGTCGTGTGTTTATATAATCAGTCAATTTTTACAGTGCACGTTAAATATGTAAAAAAAATCATTAATATTACGAGTCTAACGCCACGTAATAACCAGTACAGCTCCTAAACGCTAAGCCATGTTTTATACAGTTGCTACTATGGACATTTAGGGTGGTTAAACAAGAACAAGTTTTAGTGCTGTCTAAGTGGTAGTGTAGGGTTAGGGCGGGTTTTTAGTTCGGTATTCAATTGCTTTGTTTGTGTTTAAATACTTATTTATGGGTGACTTTGCTTGTTAAGTGCTCATCTAACGGTGGACTAGGCGGTAATTATGTTTTATCACCACGCCTTACTACCTGTACGCGTTAAACGCACATATGATAATTATTACTCTATATATATATATTTATATATATATATATAGCAGGGATGAGGATGGACTCATTTTAGAATTAGTCTACCCGCATTTGCATTAAAGGAAAATGTGGAGACCTTCTAGGAAAAACCACCTTCAGTATACCTGACCGGTATTCGAACCCCAAACTTCCCGTCTTCAGCAGGTCAGTCTATTACGAGAGCGACTCCTTTAGCAATTCGGCTACTGAAGCGAGTGACCGAGAAGATTGAAAAGGGAATAAACTTGAACCAAAAAAAAACGCATCGCAGAGAGATTTAATACATATTTCACTTGACAGTAGCAAAATTGAGAATTGTTTAATATCTCTTTATATTTTTTAAAATATATATTTACTGGTGTATTTTTTTTAGCTATTCATATAAATAGAAAGTATTGTAATCAAAACAATTTTCAACCTCTAGATAATGATGAATTTTTACGTTTTATATGTTCCAAACTTAAGAAAGTGGACCTTAATTTCTGTCTTTCCACATCACATGTCTGTCTGTCTGTCTATCTGTTTGTCCACAATGTGTTGATGTATTTTGTTCAAAACTAATGTTTAGATATCATATGAATAAAATTATTTTGATTTTAAACTTAGGTATTGATTTAAGGGTATTTTATTAATGAGTATATTAAAAAAAACTATGATTGCTCTAGCTATTTTGATTTAAAAAATATCAGGCTAGTCTTAAACATTAAAAAGGAAAATAAATTAATATTCTTTGGGTAAAATACTCGTTTAAGTTGAAGACAGTTTTTTTTTACAAATTTGAAATATTTAACCTTTTTTTAAAATGGGTATTTGCTTAGTTTCTTACAATGTAGGTAACTTTATATATCTGTTTTACTTAAAAATAATTTATTAGTAATTTACTAACGACTGATTTTTGAAAAAATATTTAAAAATAACTTTTTTCAAACGATTTACTTAAAAATTGATACCTGAGTATTATTTTTAATGTTATATGATATTTTATTTTCTAAAATAAAATAACTGTAGAGTAGTTTACCTATTACATATTTGACCATATTTGAAATATTTTTAAATTCTCTAAGTTTTAGTTAAAAATTTGTATCTGGAATTGGTTTTTCATAATAAATTATAATATATTTTAATTTTTATAAACATAAATATAAATCATTTTAGGTTTGCTTACAACAATGTTAGTCATACAAATATGATTAGTTTTTAAAATTCGCTGACAATTTTTTTAAATTCCTAAATGAAGGGTGTTTATTTTTAATAACAAGATTACTAGTTTGATTTTTATTAAAGCTTACTCAAGGTTAGTTAATTGAGAAATGTTTTTGAAAATTTTAATCCAATCGAATGCAGTCTATGAGGAATTTTGTATTTTTGTGTCATAACATTTATTTAAATTCATTTATAAAATAGATCAACATCTGGGAAGATCTGTAAATTTAATCTTTTTTTTTATCAACGTATGAAAATAATACTTATCTTACATGGACATTGATTTTGACTCAAAAAATTTAATGATCCTAATAATAATGCTATGATTTTTTAGTGACACTCATCTTTGAGATATCATTTCAATACCTTTTCCAAGACTTTCATGGCTGATAGGCCTATACACTTTGTTTTATCGAATATTTCTTTCGGGTTTGATGAATATAGTAAGATTCTCGTAAGAAGAGTCATTTAAAAGTACAAACATAATTTTTTTGGTGTTCAAAAGTTACATTATTTTACAATGCTATTAGTACAGGGTGGCCCACGGAAAAGTAGCCAGCCTCCTATATCCAGCTGGCACCTCACTCTGAATTGGAGGAGGTCAATCCCCTTCCATCCATATTATGACATGAAGAATGACCAAGTGAACTGCTTGTCTAAAACACAAGACGGGGGCGAAGGGGATTGGCCTCCTCCAATTCAGAGTGAGGCGCCTGCTGGATATAGGAGGTGGGCTACTTTTACGTGGGCCACCCTGTATAATTTTATAGGTATTGATTATATATATATATATATATTAAATTGATAGCTGCAGGGTACATAGCTTGATGTATCATTACGTGAGATTATTCTAGTTATAAGATCAGGCTCTCACCTATAACTAAACTGTAGATTTTCAATTTAAATACTAACCACATAATAAATCTCTTTTACCTTCGGTATTATCAAATAGGCTTGTGATTATTGTGAGATAAATTTATATAAACTAATTAATAAAATATCTGAATATTGTTTTAAAGTCTGTTGTCTATAATTTAAGGCATATTAGTTACTATTTTTTAATTCATTATATTATATTCTTATGTATATTTTAGTTTTAGTATTGGTTTAGTAAAGACTTATCTTAACTATTTTATAGAACACTAAACTAAATAGAACGTCAAATTATAATTTTATGAATAGAAAATAATTTAATTGAAAAATATATAGTTTCAGCCGTTACTAGAATTTTATCAAGGACTCAAAATATAAATAAATAAAAAAAATGGATTTCTGAGAAAATGTGTTTGAGGTTAGCTTTAAAATCAACTAAATTTGGAGAAAAATCTCTTTTTGTGAGATAAATTTAACAGTCATTTAAAACATTAACTTGTGTGTCTAAAATCGAGATTATATTTTCAGAAGACTTAATTTTTGTTAATGTTAAGTTATAATAATATTAAACATTCTACATGATATTCATAGTTTCCTTCCTTTGAAATGGTAGGAATGTAAATATTTAAAAAAAATCATGCTTTGGTCATTCGTTACTTGCGTAAGGAGATCATAATTCCACACCTTCGCTTGGCTTACGAGAGCTTCCGTGTGGTTGTAAATCTTCTCGTAACACAGTAAGCCCTACTTATGTTAAGCCATTCTACTCGTAAATCACAATTACCTTGCTCCACAATGCCATAACAATGTCCTTTCATACTTTGCTTAGGGCTATCGTACTTGCTTCATATTAATTCATCAAGAAGCAAAATGCTATGAAAATACATCTAAGAAATAAATAACCTAAATTGGATTAGAAACAAATAAAGTTTTAAGAATTAATAGCCAGAGCTATTATTTATGCTTATTAGTGGGGATTACTCCACCTAGATATCATATTTTGAAAATTGAAAAATGACACCTGGACACGGGAATCGAACCCGGGACCTCTGGCTTAGTACGCCAATGCTCTAACCACTGAGCTATCCAGGATTCGTCTCGTGCCCTGGGTCATTCTTCACTCATATTTTAAGGCAGAGTCTATGATGAACTTAGCAGAAATCGTCGGCTACAAGCCAGAGATCCCGGGTTCGATTCCCGTGTCCAGGTGTCATTTTTCAATTTTCAGAAAATAAAGTTTTGTCTAAACTGTTTGCTGGTAAATAAATTAATATATAGAATAGTATTTTACACTGGCTCTGGTTTGTAAACCATTTCATGAGCTATGCACTACAACTGGAATGATAAAAAAAATCTACTATATATATATATTATATATATATAGTAGATGATTGAAAAAATCTACTATATATATAGTAGATTTTTTTATCATCATCATCATCATATATATATATATGATTAAGACTAGAATTTTCCCGCGATTTCACTCGCACTAGACAATTCATCAACACTTTCAATATTTACAAATGCTAGAAAAGATTTAAACTTATTCAAAAGTAGTGTTTTATGTGCGTAAGTAGATTCATGAAAAAAACATAGATGAACCCCCCCATTCCTACCAATGCGCTTAAAAATAAATTGCTATAAACAAATAATCTAAATAATTTAAACCCAAAATAATTTAACCATACTGATTAAAGGTTATAAAATATATTTTTCAAGTAAAAATAATGTTTGTTTTTTTTGAGAAATCACAGATCATCCATCAAATAGTGACATAAATCCAAACAAATCGGTTTTGAAATCAACCAAGTGACATTTCCAAGTCATAACTATACAAAGGTGGACTCCTAGACATTGTAGTAAATGTGTCATGGACAACCATCGTCCTACGTGCAACACGAGGAGCGTGGTAAGAGAGATAGAAACACATTTTCCATAGAAGATAGAACGGTATGTAGGGTTATAGGAGAGGGAGGAGGGATATTGGTTCCTATACTACTTTTAAAACACGTCAAGTCCATCTGGAGAGAATTTGTATCTCAAAAGTAGTCCCTTGTTCTGGTTTATTAAAATTGGTTGGCAAAATATTTACAGAAAGCTATTCCATATTATAATACAAAATTAATAACTATTAATTAAGAATCATTTAATTATTGGCCATTATTAATTTGTTGAGTTTTTTAAAAACTTTTATGAATATAAGCTACATGCAATCGTGATGATATTTTGAATAAATTCTATATCGGAGAGACTGGAAGAGAAAATGCCATTTTCACTCATGTCTATAAGAGCTTATCTTAGTGAAAATTGATCGGTTTATTAACGGCTTGATTACGCTCAAATAGTAAAACATCTCTTCATTTAACAGCAACAAAATCTGAATTAGTTTAATAGGTTTTCATTTTAAAATAATTATTTCTTAATTTGGTCGTATTTATTTAAAAATATGGTAGAATTGTTTCACTTATCTCAATTCTACTTCTTTCTAAAGTACAATCCAATTTTCATATGAAGGGTTTTAAATGATAAATTATAAATTTACTAGCTCTACTTTCACGTATTCATACGTTAAATCATGCTACTTGCAGCAATCATTTTTGATAATAAGCTACCATCGGTATCAGTAAATTATTTTAATTTTAGCATAATTCTTTGTTTATTTTATAAAAGGCCCATATTAAAATTTGTTCTATAGACTCCAGGTCACCACGCCAAGGTGTGAGTCTGGTTCTAAATGTAATACTTACCCATGTTAGGTATTATCCGAGAAGTGGGATGGGCTTTTCAGAGGTTTTAATCAAGTATTATTCACAATATAATATTTTGATTATGTAGACTAAAATTTAGTTACATAATTTGTTTGAAAAAACTTCACATGTGATTACATAGTCTAAGGAGTCGTGTTCACAATATATTGGGTTTCAGGTGACAAAGAGGTAAAGATTCTCTGCCAGATACGCTGCGGTGATTTTTATATGGTATTTATCTCTAGGCCTATGGTTTTCCACATCCTACGTTGGACTATTTGGGGTTTAACTTTCTCTAAAACCACCTTAACAACCCCTAAGAAGGCTCACTTCCTCTAAAATAATCCACCACTCTCTCAAACCCCTAAGAGGGCTTACTTACTTTAAAACCAAACTAACAACCCCTAAGAAGGTTCTATTCCTCTAAAACCACCTTAACAACCCCTAAGAAGGCTCAACTCCTTTAAAATAATCCACCACTCCCTCAAACCCCTAAGAGGGCTTACTTACTTTAAAACCAAACTAACAACCCCTAAGAAGGTTCGATTCCTCTAAGACCACCCTAACAACCCCTAAGAAGGCTCACCTCCTCTAAAATAATACACCACTCCCTCAAACCCCTAAGAGGGCTTACTTACTTTAAAACAAAACTAACAACCCCCAAGAAGGTTAAATTCCTCTAAAACCACCTTAACAACCCCTAAGAAGGCTCACCTCCTCAAAAATAATCCACAACTCCCTCAAACCCTCAATAGGGCTACGTACTTTAAAACCAAACTAATAACCTCTAAGAAGGTTGAATTCCTTTAAAACATGCCTCCCAAAATTCAACTCTTGAGTTAGGTCATTAAAATCTTTGTATCAAACTATTATCCCATTTGTAGAAATGTGTGTTCTAAATATGATTATTATTTAATTTTTATTTAAAAACTTACCTTGGATTTATTTATTTTATTTTAATTAAGGTTTCTAACTTGCACTTCGAGCCGAATTATTAAATCAGACCCACCTTGGTTGCGTAGGATGCTAAGGCGCTAGTTTCATGTTGAGCAAGACTGCCGAGGACGGGGATATCGAGGTTCGAATCTCAGTTGGGTGAACTGGGGTGGTTTTCTTAAATAATTTTCCACTCTCCCTCCATGCAATCGCGGGTTCTCTTACTCTATATTAAACCTACCCAATTCCTTAATTATTAGCGTAATTAGTACTTAAACAGTATCGCCCGCATGGAAATAAATCGCGGTGCTAAATAACAACATATATCACATCAGCACAAGCTGATAAACTATCTTAAATCTATAAAAGACACAACATTCAGCTCCCTGTCCATTAATTCAACAATGTGAAGGAGAAAAACTACATTTCACCAATGATTCAGTTTTCAGCCATTCCAGGAATCTAACTCGGACCCAAAGCTCAATCTGCAAAAACGTTATCTACTGAGCTAAGCTAACTTTATTTAATATAGAGAGGAAACGTAAGTAAATAGACTGGTATGTAATCGAAATAATCTATTTTAAATAATATGACGGGGAGAGACGAGTGGTATACCAAATAGGCAGGTACCTTTTTTGATAAAATCATTCAAATTGATTTTAGATCAAAAAATATTGTTTGGATCGTTATAATCAGCGCGTATCAGTGCGAGTGATATGAAATTCTCCAACACCTCAGCTCAGTCAGTAGCGTGTCTGACTACCGAACTAAATATTTCGGGTTCAATTCACGCCACGGCCAAAAAAGTATTGGTGAAATATTTACCCTTTCAAAGCTATGAATTAACGGCTGGGGGCTGGATGTTGTGTCTGTTCTAAATTTAAGTTGGCTTATAAGTCGTGTGCTGATATAATCAGTAGGACAGCCATTCCTATGATTTCTTAACCCAAATTCGAGTCACAATTTGTCAAACAGTTCCACAATAAAACAAATGCTTACTTTCTATAGTGACTTTTTTTTTTATCTTTTGGAGTTGATGCGTTTTTGAGTGACAAGAGTGCTGGGGACTCACGGGCTATAGGAGTGGAGCGCCGGGGCTAGAGTGATGGACGGGTGTGTGTGTGTGTGTGTGCTGGCACACTGCTGGCGACTGTCATTAGTTACAACACTGATCTGTCTGTCCACTCGTTACTGGGCGGGTGGAAGAATCACCCTTCATCCCACCACCACAAACCCTCACACCCAGCAACGTGTGTCCATCAATAGCTGATCTATTGGTCAGTTCTCACAGCATCCAGAGAGTAGCGAGACTTTACCCCTATATTCCCTCCACCCGCGCCAGCCCACTTCCCAGACCACGCCTGAAAAAATAAACTGGGACGACTGTTTAGAGTGGGAGAACACCGTTGCGAGAGACAAAACAATGGATAGACACTTCCATAAGCACAACATTAAATATAGAGAGAGCTCTTTAGTTTTCTCATTTAGATAAGGTATTATAACCGGGAAATGTTTTGACTTTGAAATAATGTTAGCTTTTCATGTACCCTTGAAATTAAATAGATTAATACTTGCAATTTTTCATGTCTGTTCTTGGGCTTATTTGTATTTTGTTCAAATTTGATATTGAGATGTTATTAGTTTATACATGAGTACATTTCATCAAATTAAGCATAGTTTATCAATAGATGATTTTTGAAAATTTGAAAATTTTCATAAATTGCTCTAAATAATTTTGTTAAAAATGAACGTCACAGGAATATTTGATAAAAAAATAAATGGTACGCAACTCCGCACGGACTTCCTAGCTCCCTTTTTTTAAAAAAAATTTGAGATATTAACTCAAAATATGTTGAATGAAATAATATACACTAGCTAGCTCGATCAAAAAATGCGTTATTTAACTATTTTACTGATAGGTCTAAAACTGGGTATCTAGGGTTTTCATAGGGTTGACCCGTTGGGTTTATGGAATTGGATAGCCTACCCTAAAATTAAGGGTAGTTTACTGAAGGGCTAAAAAGACAAAATCGAATTTCTTCAAATCGGCTATAACGATTTTGATTAAATTTAATTTCTAAGCATTGATCAATTTTACTAATAAAATCGCTACTCTCATTTTTTTGGGAGGTAAAATGACTTTAAGGGTTCCGGTCTTAACCATGAACTCTAAATTTTATCACATCTCTGAAACTATTAATTGAGATATGAAATTACTTATCGTTGCAAATATGTGGGTATATTTTTAATACAAATATTTTATTTGAAACATATTCTTATAAAACCAACTATTTTCAAGTTAAAAGTAAACATATATATATATTTTTTAACTTTTGGAACACTAGGCCGTAAAAAGATCTGACCTAGAATTTTGATGAATGTCGAAATTTCATGACCCCGCAAACCCTAAAAAGTGTTTTTTGCAATGCCGTATGTCTTTGTGTCTTTTAAACCCTAAAATTAAGAGTAGTTTAATAAAGGTTGAAAAGAGAAAAATTAATTTTCTCAAAATCAGCTAAAACGATTTTGATTAAAATTTGTATCTAGGCATTGATTATGATTATAAACCAAATGGATCTTTCATTTGCCTATGAAAATTAGTTTTAGAGTACTTTAAAGAAACTGACATTTCTTTTTCTTCGTAAATACTTAAGATACTAAATAACTTATCATTGCAAAGTAATATTAGATATAAAAAACTTGTATTTGAAACATATCTTTATAAAACCAATAGTTTCGCAGATGTTGGCAAATATAGTAATACAATTTGGTGAGCTTTAGTTGAATGGAGATACTACTTAAGCTTCAACGCAATACTTATCTAATTTCATATATTATGTAGATAAGTAAGCTTCTCAATATTTTTGATAATTTTCTTTAACCTCTTAGGGAAAATGTTTGCACAGCAATGATCTATCTCTATCATTTTATACTCAATAGTCAATATTTGCCTTTTTTAATGGTATTAAGTTATAAATGAGGAATTTAATAAAAAAGCGATAAACATAAGATGCGTAACCCCTAAAAATTATTTATAGTTTTAACTGGGAGCTGAAATATTAATACGAAGTATTGACCCTTGTGAAACTATATCGATCTTTTCTTTTTTGATCTAAATATACTAATGAGGACTTTAATTCTTTAAAAAGAAAATAATACAATTTAAATCAGAAAGTCAAAAAATGTTTAAAGTAAGTATAACGTAATTTTTTCTATTATTATTATTATTATTATTATTATTATTATTTGAGGGTAAGTTAAAAATGAAAGGATTTTTAAAAACCTTTTTTTTAACAAAGTTTAACATTAGATTTTAATAATATAAATCCAATCATTATTTTTCAAGGTTTTTTTTAGAAAAACTTACTAAGGGATAGTTTAATGAGCGTTTAGTTTTAATTTTTATCATAAACCATTTTAAAATACACAATTTAGTAGGTCTGATAAAAAATTTGTTCTACCATATATTTATATTCTAATTAATTCTATTTAAATCATAGAACTAACAAAATAGTGAAAAATAGATTTCAAAAGAGTCGTATGGGCTTAAGTTTCCAGTCCTGTACACTGGTTTAGGTAAAGGGGGAGTGATTTCAAAATTCTAGTTTCCCATCCACCCCTCAGACAAGTTTGGGTAAATTCTCATTTAATTTCACCTCCATCAGTCTTTACACTTAAATAAGTTATATTAGGTCGTTAAAAAATAGTATTGATATTATAGTAGGCCTATGTATAAATAATATAATACCAGAGGCTGCATGTACACTACATTGTACAAATACATCAGTCTCGTCTAGTCTGGTTTGATAATGAAGGACGTTTGGAGCTCGCATACCAGCTGGACTTATCGATAGTTTTTTTCACGAAATGGTTTTCCAATTCACCTACATATAAATGGGGGCACATTTCCTTTAAATTATACCATATTTATTTTACCTTATTAATGTAAATATACTGATATCCCGGGCGAGTAGTAAGACGTGGAGCTCAGCGAAAAAAAGTTGTGATGTGCTAGGTTCAGAAGATTTGTAAATCGTGTGTTGATAGTGTTTGGTTATTTGCCACCCTACTATACTTTTACGTTTGTTTTTCTAATTTGTAAAATAATTTACAATTTATTGTTTATTTTGGGTGAATTAAAATGTGTTTCAAAGTTCATCCGCGCCATCAAAATGCTAGTTTGTCATATATAACAAATATAATTTATGTCCATCCATTTTAATATGGAGGGGAGATAATCTAATACTGTTTACAATAATTATTAAAATAATGAGTTGTGTTATATGGAAGAACACTAACTTCCTTATTAAACACATTTATCCTTCTAAGAAGTTTGTTGACTATATATTTTCGTGGTCGGCCATCATTTCTTAAGATATCAGCTGGACTTGTGACAAGTGAATAGCACCGCTCGTAAGAAGTAAGAAAAGAAAGAAATTTATATTCTAGTGCGCGTTTCAACTCTGACAAATGGAAGTAAGCATTATTTAGGATTGTGATTAATAAAGAAAGTTTATTAGTAGGATTTGGATGTGGAAACCATTAAATACTATTTATAATAACCCCCAAAAATTTCAATAATTGTATTTTTTTATTGTGGTTTAAAATTGTACTATTATTCATTCAGTGATCCATTTTATTTAAATTGTTCAATATTATATTCCATGTATTTTTTTCAAACTCTTGTAGGTATTTTGAGCATACCATTGTTGTAGGTAGGGTATTGTCATTAATATTAACATAACATCGTCCAGAAAGAGTTCATGAGCACAGCCATTGGTCTCGAGTTTTAGGTGTCGTCATGCCACTGATCGAGCTAAAGTTTTTTTTTTCTCCTAAGTGTAATTCCTAGGAGTAGCGCTCACCAAATATAGTTTATACCCTATACACAAATCTTACTATATATTATATTAAATATATATATATATATATACATACACGGGTGATTTTAAGTGTCATCGTTTTTACTCTGTTTTATTCGAAATTTTATTGGAATGTATGAGTGTCTATAAGGTCCATGTTTACTAATTGTTTGTGTAGTTGTCTTCACTACTAACTTTGACCCACAAGGTCACAGTTCGGCTTAGTTTTAATACCAGGCGAGTGCATGGATGATGCACTATCAAGGAATACCGATACATCATCTATTCACTCTTGATTAATTGATGAGCCAGCAACCCGAATGTTGGCTTGATGCACTTTCTATACATCTGGGCTTGGACCCTTCAGCTTCTTAGTGCTACCCGCGACATCTGGTATAAAGCACACGTAACTTTCTAAGGAAGTTCAGAAAGTGTGATGGTTTTTCTTTGCTTTCCGTACTGGAATTCTACAAGTGAGAGAAAAATAACCTATAATTTTGCCAGGAAAATATTCTTTTACTTGGTACAATTGACATGGGACCGATAGCTTTACTTCCCCTTTTAAGGAAGTTGTGTAGGCTACATGTAAGAAAGGCAAGCACTTTTTGTGATGTAGGACCGTTAATGATGACCCTCAGAACGTATTCCAATCTATAGATGGACTGGTGAGTTGCTGTGGTATGTTCTGCTGCCGTGCTTCAAGATGTCAAGATGTGTAGTACCATGCACTTAGCTCCTATACAACCTGTTGTACACGCATGCTTGAACAGCTTTACTCTCCCGGTGCTATACGCTGAAGCTTTTAACACAATTTAATGGTATTAGCGTAGTTTTACAGATTTAAGTTTATAAGGATTTTGTATTATTTTGGGTCAGAACAAACTATATGTGCAGGTTGGGCTATAAGTTTTTGAGCACCCTGTATTAATAGTTCAGTAACTTTTTTTTAAAAAATAAATGAATTGTTAATGTAGCAATACTAACTTCATATGACAGGTAAATAGTTGGGGGTTAGACAGTTCCCTCCCTATCTCTACCCTTCCTAGGCCACCCTACTCAAAACTAATAGATTAACTCGACAGTCCTAGAGAGCCGACCACCGATGTCGGTACACCACTGACGTCCATCAACATCTGATCAATTATTTCTCCATTTCCAATATCAAGGGAATTCAAAGTTTCCAATACAAGCCACAAACATTGCTCTGTGGTGCAATATATACCCGGTTGGGGACCCTAGCCCCCTCAACGGCAACGCTCTTTGGTCTCGGCGATCATTTGATACACGGGCTAATAATTGATTGTCAATACATACCGCAGTAGCTTAAATTAAGAAAACAACGCTACCGGCTGCTTCAATTAGTATTTGCGATGCGTAAACCTCAACGCTGTAATAACTGTGTCCCTTTTGTTTATTGGCATTGTTCAGGGGCATTTGGTGGTAACATGGTTAACGTCAGTCAGGAAGTTTGGAGCTCAAACTTCATCGGCAGCTCACTTCAATCAATCGGTCGGGGGGGAAAAAATGCATTACGCGTAAAATGTGAACCATAAATTCAAATGAGAGGTAAATATATATTTGTATCTGTCTCACTACCTGTTTTGGTTACACGCCACATATATCATAATTACTCTAATGGGGGTAGTGATAATGAAGGAAGCATTTTATAGGTAATCTTACCGCATTTACGTGGAAGGAGGCTGGTAAACCATATAGGAAAAAACAGCCTAAGTAGATCCAACTGAAATTCGAGCCTCTGATCTTCCCGTATCAGGAAGTGGGTCCAACACGAGTGTGACGCCCAAAATCATTCAGCCACTGAAGCGGGTGCTATAAAATTAGGACTTAAGTCAAGAATTAGTGAGCGTTTACGGCACATTATCAGAGCTCTCTCTCAATTAGGACCAGTTATAGAAATAATTATGATAATATTATAGGCCATTTATTACAAGAACGCCTATTTAAATTTATGGTAGGGATCTCCGCATGAAATTTCTCATTCCATCCTTTAAACATTGAGATATTTACTCAAAACTCGTAATATATATATGTGAAACAAAATAATATACACTACCAAACGTAGTCCACAAGGATCAGTACTTCGTATTAACATTTAGAATTCCGTTTAAAATTTTCGACATTTTATTAGGTTAATATGGTTATCGCATTTTTATTAAATTCCTGATTTATAAATTTAGACCAATAAAATGGTAAATATTTACTATAATTATAGTTTAAAATGATAGATATATATCAATGCTGTACAAATATTTCCCCTAAGAGATTAAAGAAATAAATGGTACGGAACCCTGCACTGACTTTCTCGCTCCTTTGTTTTAAAATGGAAATATTTACTCAAAACTCGTAATATATGTGAAACGAAATAAAATACTAGCAAACCCGAACACAAATTACGTTTGACTTACGTAGAAACAATTTTGACTCGCGGTTTTATATTTTATAATTTTATTTTTAAAGAATTATAGCCCTCATTTGTATATTTGGACTAATGAAAAAGATCGATATTGGGTTTACAAGGGTCAAAACTTCTTATTAAAATTTCGACTATTGGTAAAAATTGTCGACATTTTATCAGAGGTTGTACATTCAATGGTTATCACATTGCTACTAAATTCCTAATTCCTAAATTTTAACCAATAAGATAGGTAAATATTGAATCTAAAATGATAGAAGTAGATCATGATCTTACAAACATTTCTTCTAAGAGGTTAAAGGAAAAAGAACATCAACTTCGTGAAAGACTTACTTATTTGCTTACTCTATGGCATTAGAAAATTATTGCGTTAAACTTAAGTAGTATCTCTTTACAAGTAAAGATCACAAAATGGTATTAATATATTTGCCAATATCTCATAAACTATTGGCTTTATAAAAATAGATTTCATATAAAGTTTTTTATTTTTAATAATAATACAATTTTACAATGAAAAGTTATTTAGTATCTCAAATATTAGCAGATATATGGACATTTTAGCTACTGTAAAATACCCTTAATTCATTTTCATGGGAAAATGAAAATAGCCATTTTGTTTATAATCTTAATCAACGCCATTATACAAGCTTTAATCAAAATCGATAACGCCAATTTTGAGTAGAATAGATTTTTGCTCTTTTCAGCCTTTAGTAAACTGCTCTTAATTTTAGAGTTGGACAAACACACAGACAGATGAAATTGCGAAAACACCTTTTTGGGGCTCGGGGGTATGAAACGTTGAAATCAATCAACATCATAGGTCAGATTTTTTGACGGTTATAATAATTTAAGAGTTTTAAAAGTTAAAAAAATATATATTTGTATATAGCTTGAAAAATGTTATTTTAAAATACATTTCAAGTAAAAGATGTTTATTATAAATAGATCCACATGTATCCAATGAAAAGTAATTTCATATCTCAAATAATTACGGTGATATAATTAAAAATAAGAATTTACGCATCATACCGGCACCCTTAAATTCATTTTGACGAGAAATTGATAGTAGCCATTTGGTTTTTAATATTGATCAAATCCTAGAAACGAAATTTAATAAAAATTGTTAGAGCCAATTTTGATTAAATCGATTTTCTCATTCCGCCCTTAAGGAAGCCGAAGTATTAGGGTTGGATATCCAATTCCAAATTTCCTCGGGGCAATCCTATGAAAGCCCTAGATACAAAGTTTTAGCCCAATCAGCAAAATAGTTTAGGCTCTAGCCAGAGGTACAGACTGACAGACAGATGGACAGACAGACGGCATTGCAAAAACAACTTTTTCAAATTCATGGATCATGAAACGTCAACATTCATCAAAATCTAGAGTTCAATTTTTTTGACGATCACAATACTTTCTCTACCTGTAATATAGCGAGAAATTTAAAAAAAAATTAATATCTTTTTTCTGTTTAATTTAATTTTCCCTTCAAATGATTGGGATTAATCTCTTAATTTTATATTTAAAACCGTGTCTTACTATTCATTCGAGCCTTAAGCTTTTCTTAGATTAAATAACTAAACTAAACAATGAAAAGTATTTATGAAATCTTAAAATGTTGTAAACGCTTTTAATTTAGTGGTTTTGCCTCTGTGAAATACTAAACCAGCTTTATATATAATTTCCTAATATATGTGTATGTGTGTGTATATATGTGTGTGTGTCCATGTGTGTGTGTGTGTGTCAATATTTATATGTGTGTGTATATATGTCCCTCCGCCACCCCCAGAAGCCCCTATATGTGATGTAAGAAGCTGAAACTTTGAACACTTATAGTTTAGACCACGGGGCAGAAATTAAGGTGTTGGATTTTTATTTTTGTATTTATGATTGATTTTTTTTAGCAACCTAATATATTAAGTCTAATTACTAAAGCCTCTTTCCTATGTCCAGTCTAAAAATTATCGAAGGCTAAGCAGGCAGGTAGCCTCCCACCCCAAAAGGCTACAGGAATAATTAGCGGACAAAAATAATTGGTGAAGGATCGTCAAACTGGGGGGCTTGCACAGAACAAAAAAAAATTGAAGCTCATAACACCTAAGAAACCTAGATTTTTCAGATAGGTATCCCTAACTCAAATCTATATGTATAATTTAATAATAAGTATGTCTTTTCAAACAATCTAGAAGCCCAAATTACTTAGGAAGATGAAGTTTGCACACTTATAATATATACCACGGGACAGAACCTAACAAAGCTGAATTTTTGATTATTTGTTTCCATTTTTTGTTGTTGCTTTTTTTTTAGCTTATACTAAAATTATAACTTTCATCCTAGTTATTCAAGTTTAGCTATCCTGAAGCTGACAGGATTATTTATAAATGGTTTTCTAGCTTTATACATTGTTTGATATATTTAAGTAGGCTTACATACCTCTTTAGATACCTTGATATATTATTCTTAGACTCTAACAAATTAAATAACTATACTAAGATGACAATTTATACAAATATCCGAATAAAAGATATATTTAATTCAACATCCTTTTTCTGTCAACAACACCCTACTACCTTGAAAAGATTAGAATTCTAACATTCATTCAGATTTGTATTGAATGTGATTTAATTTAATTTATTTTTAAAGTATTTAAAATGAATCTCCTGAACAGACTAACTATTTCAGCATACGACTTATAGACTAACTTAAATCTAGTACAGACACAACACCCACTATCCGACCGTTAATTCATCACTGTGAAAGAGAAAACCCTCATTTAACCCATGATATTTTTTGGTCATGCCAGGAATTTCACCCGGGACTCTTATCTCAGTAGATTTACATGCTAGCGACTAAGCTATGGTGTCGGACTATTGAATGTCAAAGCACTTTTTATTTAGCGAGATATCTAGCAATCTTAACTTGAACATTACATCATGACCCGAATTCATTAGCCACACTATGATAGAATCCCGCCAGGTAAGATTGTACTCTTCATGGTAAGTGGAGGATATAATAATTTGAAGTAGTTTATGTATTTTATAATTTGGTTATAATAATTTTTATTACATTTTGTGGCGAACTCTGTATACTATTGAAATGGATCTCAAAGCATAAATAATATGATGATGATTAAATATATAATATATTGAAAAGTTATATATATATTATATCTTATATATTATATATTATATCTTTGTGCTCATATAGCCATCATATTTTATACATTTATTCTTCGATTTTAACTTGACTTGTAAACGAATTACTAAAACTTTTCTAAATATTGTATTTTGTGCTAGTATAGCCGTTATATTTAAGCATACTTCTTTTTTGATCTTGTATCAACTTTACACAGCTGATAATCCCATTTCTATTTAAAATTGAATTAATCTAGTATTATATATTTCGTTCCTTACTACCATTTATAATGTTTTTTAAGAAACTTTATACATTTTGCTGTCTCTAAAAATACCATTTGTAGCACTTCTTAAGTTTTGTTCAGCCATGTACCGGAAAGTTGGCCAAATATGACAATTAGTGCTATAAACTAGATAATGCATATTTGAAGGCATTTATGGTAATAATTTTTGGTTAAATACGTTAGTTTTCAAGTTAAGAGCTACGCATATCGTAGATGGGGGCGAACCTGTTTTCACAAATTTTAATCACTTCTTAACTACCTTACACATCATTTAGAAAAATAACAATTTCTGATATCTTTAACATTCTCACTTCTTATTGATTTTATAATAATTGGAAAATATATTAACAAATATGCGTGTATACAATTTTTGTAAACATATGTATTCTTAAAAGTAATCCTATATTAATGTTGTCTCAATGTATGTGGCATCTATGTAATTCATAACTCTCATCACCAATATTTAACTTCCTGACATCATAGTAAAAGTCAACTTATTTACTCAATAAAAATGTTAATGATAAAAGTTTACAGTAAATAGAAATATATTTTATATTTTTATTTTAAATTCAAATAAAGATTTTAACTATTAAAAATTAATAACGACAACAATGCCTTAAAACAGGAATCAGAGAAACATTATTTGGTTGCAAACATTTCCTTGTCACTACCCACGATATAACCTCCGCTGGTCAGAACATCTGAAGCCATAATTTAACCCACAATTTGATCATTAATGTGATTACATACATTTCCGTTCATGTTTTAGGACTTAGCACAGACCATCAATAATACACCCTATTTGGGTGGATTCTCCATGCTCTGGACGTAAACTCGATTTCAGGTTTATGAGATAAACGGATCAGGTTTAGCATCATGTTAACTGCAAATGCATAGTAAATGGATCAGGTGACGTAGAAGCAAAGCTATCATCCCTCTAACCAATCAAAAACAAATCAAGAAAATAGTAATTTTTATGAAGTGTGAACAATTTAGATAGACTACTCAAAAATTGTATTTTTTATGTTTAGCGATGATGTTTGCATGTAACAATTTATAATAAAGCCCGATTTATACAGGCAGACAAATTTTTACCGTTAAAGTATAAGAGTTACAATCAGAATGTTCATAAATTCACACAAGCCATATGATTTGTAGCTTATAATTTTTACAGAGAACACGAATACCTATAAAATAACACTAATGAGATATAAAAGTAATATCAATGTTGAACATTAAATATACATATATATATGTTTTAAAACTTCTTTAATACAGAACGACTTTTTGCATCATTATCACGCAGCCTTCATCGCTGCGTTATTTCTCAATCGTCTTTGTGATATTTTCGCTCGTGAATCTCGTGAAGTCAGCCGCGAACCGGGGAACGTCCGACCGAGCATCGCTGCCGGGGCTGCTCGGGCTCCGA
>CABFWB010003895.1:42668-69242 GCA_902151455.1 Timema bartmani | reverse complement strand
GTGTGCGTTTTGTCCCCAGGTACGAGGTCCACCACATTGACCTCACCAAACCTTCGACGGCGGATCTTGACTCCGGGGACTCTCACAGCTACGACTCCGGGGCAGGTTATAACAATGGTGGCAACGGCTACGACTCCGGAACAGGTTATAACAGTGGCAGTGGCTACGACTCCGGAACAGGTTATAACAGCGGCAACAGCTACGACTCCGGGACAGGTTATAACAGTGGAAACAGCTACGACTCCGGAACAGGTTATAACAGCGGCAACAGCTACGACTCCGGGACAGGCTATAACAGCGGCAACAGCTACGACTCCAGGACAGCTTATAACGGCGGGAATGGCTTCAAATCAGGGGTAGGGAATAACGGAGGTCACGGTGTGATATCGAGTCAAGGATCTTTCAGCGCTGGTACTGGGTTCAGTTCCGGTGCGGCACCCTCGACCAGCTCAGGGGGTGTTTGGCGCAAGAAACAGGTGTACAAGCTGAGTTGGGAGAAGGCCTGCAAACCGGAGTGGAAGCAGGTGTGGAGGCCTGAGTGGAGGACGGAGTGGGTGCCCCACCCCACCCCTCACTAGGGTGCGTGCTCACCCATTTGCTCTCTCTCTTTACATTTATCTTTATCTCTACCTCTCTCTTACACACATATACACACACATTTACACACACAAGCTACAGTCCAATTTCAAGAAATAACCTTATCTTACAGCTAGAAAAGTAACTTAATCGCTCTCAGCAAACAGAACCTGATTCAAACAAAAGTTATTCCCATAATTCCCTACAGAAAGAGCTTCAATCAATTACTGAAGTCCTATCTTCAAAGGGATTAATGTAGTGACATTAGTGCTCTTTGCATAAAGCGTTTCATTCATTGACTGAAACTCTCTCTGTAGGCAATTATGGAAACTACTTTTGTTTGACTGAGGCTGAGAGCGATTAAACTATATTTACTTTCACGTATTCATGAGTCAAATCACGTGATCCATAGCTGGCACTTTTTATAGATATTATCAATACCTATAAAATAACACTAATTGTATTCTAAACCTATATCAATTTTGTCCGTACACAATCTTTTTGTATTATTTAAAAGGCAATTTATTCTAAAATTGGACTGTACCATATATGAGTTGATTAAAACTATTTTTAAAATAAAAATACATAGCTTTCGAAGCTAAGACAAAATCAGGTTGACTTGGTGGTCTAGGGGTAAGGTGTCGGACCTCTGTACTGAGGGTTCGGGGCTCAATCCTCGGTCCCGGCAAAGATTTATCTGATTGCCAAACCCTTCCCTAACCTCTGACAAGACGTGTATTAATCACAACTTGCGAATGTGAGGAATTCCAGGCATCCACCGTGGTTCGGATTCCACGTTAAACTGTAGGTCCTCAATTTCATCTCACAATCACCCTACCATTACACAATAGCGTAAGTGCGTACAACCCGAACGTTTAGTAAGACGCGGTGCTAATAATAATAAGACAAAATCATATAAAAAGTTACAGCTGGTAATCCTCACCAAATTTGATCTGTTATAGGTTTCAGTATCAAATGTTTAAAATTCTGGTTCATTAAAATTGAAAACAAATGCTAACATTTTGACTCCAACTGTAACCAATATAAGACCGGGTGTAGATGACAGTGCTAGCGAAAGCAATTATAGTGATTTTAGACTAGAATACCAAGCACCGAGTTTTATTAGTTCAATTTTACCAGTGGCGTGGCGTTGAGAGTTTCCAGGGTAAGTAGATCTTGTTAAAACTGTACCTGAGCTAAGTTAACACCCACTTGGTCTCCGTTTGACCAATCATACACAAGCTTTGTTCTTAATATCCCACCTAGGAATGTGTTTTTGTAAAAACCTGACCTATTAATGTTCTACTGAGTGAGGAGAACAGCTCATAGGTACAAATTAAACCAAGGTTCGGCGATCTTTTTGGGCCATGATTGATTTATAAACTTATCAAAAGTTCCCATGCTCATTCCAAAATTTTTCTACTTTATTTTTGCTTTTTTTTTTTGTCTCTAGATCTTATATTTATACCTTGAAATCAACCTTCTTAAAATACTTATGTCACCAGGCTACTAGAAAAAAATATAGAATAAATAAAATGTATAACTTTATATTAAACTATTTAACATTACCAATTATGACCGATAAAGATTATTTAGATTGATGCAAATATTATTCAAAAGTACTTTATATATTTGCGAGTTTATAATACCCAAAGATCGTATTTTAATTACGATATAGTTTTCTTACGCGATCGACTGGAAATTGCTGAGAGATCGACCGGTTGCCGTCCCATGGTTTAAACTAACTCTGCTTACCCTGTCAACACTCCATGCCACGCCATTGTTGTTTATCACGTTGGGATATTTCTCAGATTGATATAAAAAAATCCCCCCCAACCCATCTTTCTCACTATTCCAAAGATTACATTTTGTAAAACTGTTGGTCACGTAATTGGGCAATATAGAAATACTGATTCATGGTCACTTAAAATAGCAAAACAATTTTTTTATCACCGCGTCTTACTACCTGTTCAGGTTTTACGCAGATATGATAATTATTCTAAAAGGTTAGGGATGAGGCTGGAAGTATTTTAGAGGTAATATACCCGCATTTGCGTGGAAGGAGAGTGGGAAACCACTTGTGTAAACCATCCTCACTAGACCTGACTGGTATTCGAACCCCTATCTCCCTGTCATCAGCAGACCAGTCTAACACAAGAGTGACGCCATAAATCGATTGACCACTGAAGCGAGTCAAGATAATTTTCTTTACAAAGTAAATGACCAAAGATTCTGTTATGTATTGATTAGAGATTTTTATACGTTTTAATTTTAATTCTAAGTGTTAATTTTAGAAGCTAGAATATAATGTTTTAAAACTCAACAAAATATAATTACCTATTTTTGTTAGTAAGTCTACCTCACCGTTCAATTTACTTTTCTATAAAATGCATGTTCATTTCAAAGAGTAACATGATCATTAATTTTGGTAACAAATTGATTTATTTTTTATTTGTCAGTCAAAATTTAAATAACGTAACTATTTTTGATAAAATAACATAACATTTCATTGGGCGTTGGTTAGGTTTAGATACTAAAGGAGATATAATCTAAACTAATAATGATAATATGATTATTTTATCAAAGATTTGAAGTATTATTATAAAAAACTAATCGTCAGTTACCTAAACAGAGAGAAAATAAACTTAAAAACTTTTATTCAATTTGATAGTTCCTAAAAATAATTGAAAGTGAATGTTTTATCATTTATTATATTATATTCAAAAACATTGTTCAAATTTGTTATTTATTTGTATGGTTTTTCCAATAAATATAAAATTGCTGAAGAAAGACTCTATTAATTTATTTTTATTTGCTTACAGCACGCTTCGTTAAATTTATTTTCACATTTAACTATAGTTAAAAATTTATTTGAAGTGGAATTTAAAAACTGACAACGTACTGGTATAATAGTACAATATTTTACTGTTTTTAAAGTGACGTTGAAATATATTATCTAAGGCTACGTACTGTACATACTTGAGATCTTGTCGCCAGCATGTAGGGCCTATATATCAAGGTGGCCATACTATGCGACTACAGCCTAGCAGCAGCGACCTTGGTGTCAGAAGTGGGATACTTTGTGGGCCTCTCATATAAATAAAATTGCTTGATGATCTGATGACCTGATCGTGGCATTTTAGTCGCAATGATCAGGTCACAAGTGTGGTTGTGCCCTTAGTCGTTGATATAAAAAAAATTACCACCTATATTATTGGAATGTAGATTATTAATGGTGAATTCGTTGTGTCTTTGAATGTATGAATTATGATGAAAATTCATCTTTAACCTCGAGAGAAATAAGGAAAGAAAAATAATTACAANAAAATAATTACAAAAAAAAAAAAGTAGTGGTATTTTGGTAGAAAGGAACATTTAGGAAATAAGCACATATTTTTTGCGGCCAACATCGATAGTATTTTACTATGTTATGATTATTATTTTAAGGCATTGATTATTTTTATCGAAAGTGATAATTTCGAATCACATAGATCACGTGATTGATCTGTGAGTAGATGAAAATGGTTTAAGTAACTTTCATGACTGCCAAAGAAAGTTCCTTCTTTTAAATGTTTAGTTTTATGACCTACAACAAAATTTAGCATCCACATACACATGTACGTAGGTGCTATATTTTGATTGATGTTGAAAATTTATTAGTATACTTAAAATGTTTCGCTTTAATTGGATAGTAAATAAGTGTTGAATTGTTATGTGCCCGTTTGTGGTTTTCATGATGACTATTATAAATAAATAAAAAAAGAGCTGACGTGTACATAGTCAAGAAATACTTTGAATGGAAAGTAGAGTCCATTCACCAGAGGAGCTGTGGTAGCTGACAGCTAACATAAGTTGTAAAAACCTTTAAAATAAAAAGTTAATTAAAAACAAATTGTTTGTCATGAAAGTTTTGACAGACAATAGTGACAATAAATCAACATATGGTCTTGCAGATCATATGGTTTGGTGAATGGATACATGAGAGTAGCTCTGGTAACTTTTACTAGCTGTCGGTTACCACCACTCCTATGGCGAATGGACTTTAGCTACATCTTCCGAGGCTTTCTAGAAGGACAAACGACAAGGATCGAGAAATAAAAAGCTCGTGATTTTTTTTTTGGGGGGGGGGGAGGAGAGGGGCAAATGATGAGATTATAATAGAATGTGTTTCACGTGCTGTCGGCGTGTTCAGTCGGGCTATAATACTCTAGGTTATTAGAGGTCAACTTATCTTCTTGTTGTCTAGTAAAACAGCTTTAGATGGTGTAAGCCTCAAAAATATATATTTATATTGAAGGGTACAGGGGTAATAGGGGAAAGTTACACTACACACATTCTACAGGACAGCAACTTTCATATCTAAAAACCCCATAATGACCTCTGGCAAATACTTTTTTAATTAATTTAAATAAGAGAGACCTCTTTTAACGATAGTATGAAGTGAATTAGAAAGGTCTTATAGTTGTTTAAAAGATGGAAGCACTAATTCAATTTGACCTAAAATTGGACTTTCCACCTTTTTCCCCTGTACCCTTCATTAGCATGATAAAAACATAATGACGTCTCCAAAAATGTTAATTTATCTGATTGGCTGGGATAAAGGTAAAGTGCTCTGATCCACACCTGTACAGTAGCCCCATGGCTTTTTTGGTGCTGACTGACAGCTGACGGTTTTGAAAAGCTACCAGACCAAATTATGTATCCCTACGCCGAACCATATTATCCGCAAAAAATATGTGTTTAGCAGCTGTCACTTCTGACAGTCAAAATTTAGGTATATACCTAAATGTTGACTGTTAAAAGTCAGCTGTGAACTGTCAATCAGCACCAAAGAAGCCATGGGGCTACTGTAGCTACGTGGGCTGAATGTCAGGCTCATATAGTATGGTTTTCCAGTGATATTGAGGTTAAGGTTCAAATCCCGGGCTGTTGTACTGAGGATGGTGCTTCCTAAATGGTTCCCTCTCTCTCCCTCTACGAAAATTTAAATTCTACTTTCCTCCATCTTACCCAATTAGCTTATTTTTATTTGTTTTAGGTATTGTGAACTTTCTGAGCCGACTGATTATATCAGTACATGACTTTTAAACTAACTTAAATATAGAACAGACACAACAACCAGTCTCCCGACCAATAATTCATTACTGTGAAAGGGGAAACACACATTTTCGGATTTTCTAGGATTTTTTATATCTATATTTTAGCACCGCGTCTTACTACCCATTCGGGTTAAAGTCCTACGCTATATACTAATTTCTCAAATGTGTTGGGATAATAAAGGTCGAATTTAGAGGAAGTGTACTAGCATTTGCGTGGAGAGAAATTGGCAAACCATTTAGGAAAAAACAACCTCCGTACACCCAACCAGGATCGAACCCCGATCTACCCGTCATCAGCAGTCTTGTATATTGCGAGATTGACGCCCTGAACCACGCAGCAACTGAAGCAAGTGTGCCGGGAGTTGAACCCCGGACCCTTAGCTCAGCAGATTAGCTTAATTAAAATGCCTATACCCCTGATGGGGGTGACAATACGTGGGGGTGGGAGTCAGTCAGGGTCTAGGAATGGGTGAAAGGGGTGCTGTTACATAAAACAGATGTACAAATCGTTTTTCACTGGAATGTAACGGTCCTACCTCGATCAATTACACTATGGCTCTTTCTTATAATCATTCTGAAAATTGAAAAATGACACCTGGACACGGGAATCGAACCCGTGTCCAGGTGTCATTTTTCAATTTTCAGAATATGATATCTAACTGAAGTAATTACCATTAATATAGCTTCGGCTATTTACACTTAATCTTTTTTAGAAGCTACTCCATAGTATAATACATCAAGGTAAGACGGGGTGTACAAATTGTGGTTTTACTCCCAGAAAAATTGTCCTTTTAGAAGATTTTAAGCCAATATTATATGAAGAGGTTATTGCTGTTATACACAACTCTGGAAAATAATATTAGATAGTATATTATTATTTTTGTTGTAATTCTCAACGACAGTTCATTGAAAACCAAACAGACTTTGACATGGAAAGGTTGGTTTGTTACAACGCCGAATCTGAGGCAGTTGTTTTGAAAGTAACAAGTAAACAACACATTCTTATTAAAATAAAAACCATAAGAAGAAAAAGACTTGCTTTTACTCGTACCCCAGTCCATGGACTCAAGTGCTACCACGAGCAGCTGACACACAACGCCTGGCCACTGTAATCATCAACCCATAGGTAAGTTTGTTACTACGCTGGCCACTGTAATCATTAGCCTCCGAGGTCACTCCTTCAGTGATCCGGGCGGTCACTTTCCCTTCGTAATAAAAGGAAACCAAAACGCAGCCGGCGCCAATCATAAACTCTCTCACAGCGGATGTCCAAATCTTCATAAGTATAGTGGTAGTTATATGACGCGGTCTCATCCGACACACACACTAGAGTAAGACAGAAAAAAAAAATTGTGGTACAAAATCGTACAGACTTTCAAATATAATCTATCTATCTATATATATATTGCAACGTGTTCGGGTTGTACGCATATGTTCAAAATTACTCTAATGTGCTAAGGATTAGGAAGGATGCATTTTGAGGAAGTGTCCCCAAGTTTGCGTAGAGAGAGAGAGAGAGAGAGAGAGAGAGAGAGAGCATAACAATTTAGGAAAAAACCACCCTCAGTGCCTCCAACTGGGATTCAAACCCTCGCTCTCTCAATCATTGGTAGTCCAGTCTATTTCGAGATAGACACCTTAAACCAGGGATGTCAAACTCGTGGCCCTATCCTGATTTTGTGCCGATAGATCATCATGCAATGATACCCATTTCTTCTTTTAATAAACGTCGAGAAAATACAACATTTTGGAATGTAATGTTTGGTAATTTGGCATAATTTGAAGAGCTGTGAGGTTGGTGTACTAAATCTGTACTCTTTCTTCAACATGGACCATTGTTGGATTTGCGCACCCGATATGTGCAATGTTTGTCACTTACGTACTTATGTTAATAACGGTTTTTCTCACATGAAATGAAACCAAACATTACGGATTAGAGTTACAGACACATTTTTGAGGGATTCGGGGCAAAAACATGATACACCTAATAGATTTAGATAATATATATATACACTATGCTTAATCCTGAAATATAGCTTTAAATTATTATTATTATTATTATTATTATTATTATTATTATTATTATTATTATTATTATTAGCACCGCGTCTTACTANGGAAGGGTTTGGCAATCTCTGCCGGGACCGAGGATTGAACCGCGGATCCTCAGCACAAAAGTCTGACACCTTACCCCTAGACCACCAGGTCACCGACTATATATATATATATATATATAGCTTTAAAAAATTAAACAAATATTCATCAATATTATTTATCTTCGAGGTCTTGAATGACCACTAAAACAACTTGTAGTTCAAGAGGTGAGCTACCAGAAATCACTGCTAACATATCTTTTAATAAAATTAGTGCTATAACGTTTATACACCGACCCACCCATTTTTCCACAATTATAAAAATGACTTTGTCATTATATTAAAGTCCGATATCAACGACATTTTTGCAAATAAAAGGTTTCAAAATTTTCGAAAGAAATATAGGGTTAAACTTATTGAATCATCTCAATTCTAGGAAGCGTTCTCTATTATTTTTGTCATAATAATATACTAAGGGGGCGTTCAAGTATTACGTAAACATATTTTTGGCCATTTTAAAGCCCTTCTACACCCTTGTAAGGAAAAATAAGCAAATGCTTGACACCCTCCCCCCTCTTGCTTACGTAAGATTTGTCAACTTTTTTCATTTGCTCCTTATTTTCATGCAATTTTGCCTATAGCCTGAATAGGTAGTAAGACGCGATGATAAAAAAAAAACTCATGTTTTTTTATATATTGCTGGTAATTATTAACATAGAGGTGTAAATTAATATTAAGAAATAATTGACAATTTAACAATAATACACAATGAATTTAAATATAATGAACAGGTAAAATTAAAATAAGTTATAACATTATAAAAGTTAATAATGTTAATTTACTTTTAATTTAAGTTATAAAAAAGTGTTATTAATGGGTACATGAATATTATATTTATAAAAAAACACCCTAAGCTCAGTTTAATCTGATGACCAAGGTCCTTGAATCCACGTCTCAACACTTTCAATTATAATGTTTATATTTGAAGGGGCTAAGTCACTCAAGCTTTGGTTTACTTCTATAGGCTTCTCCACTTCTTCCTCGTTTAGCCACTCAGCATCTTCATTGTTGCCCGAAGTCCAAATGGCTTTCAATGCACCCTCCCTCAATTTTGTTCGTCTTTCTCTGTCTTACGTAGCACTGTTCTGACACCACTACCCCACTTGTCAGCAAACATAAGTGAAGCTTGAACCCCCTTCCCCCTAAGGTACTTACGTAATACTTGAACGCACCCTAAGCTGTAATTATTTTTACTTAAAATGATGACAATACAGATTTTATTTTTTAAATGTGGCCCCTTAAGTATTTATAATATTCAACGTGGCCCTTTTTATCAAATGAAACTGACACGCCTAACTTAAATCTTCCAACAACCGAAGCGAGCACATAAAATAATAATTACACTAATAGAGTAGGAATGAGGAAGATATAATTATAGAGACCATGTATCCACATTTGTTTTTGAGGAGGGGGAGAGTGTAAAACTATTTAGGAGGGTAAAATACTCAGTTAATCTGAGCGAAGATTCGAGCCTGGATCTCCCAGTCACCGACCACATATTAATTGGTCATTATGATAGTGTGGACGGACCAATGAACATGCCATCTTTTAACCACTCTACCTCCACACTGTAATCATAACAGTTGCTCGGAATAGATCTGAAAGCACCAAGAAGCTGTAAGTGAGACAGAGGCATTTCTTTTTACTCAGTAATCGCTTTCTCTCTCGAGGTCATATCTTGGCAAGGCCAACCAGGGGGAGAGAAACGAAATGATAAGTCACTTCTCTCTGACAGGTACTGTACATGACTAAGCGACTTTATAATCAAGTGCAGACAGTGGAGTATCCGGGCAAGTGGGAGGGGGGGGGCGGGGGGCTTTCACCTCCAAGCCCACACCCATTAAGATGGGGTGGAGGGTATAGAACTATATCATGATAGGGATAGGGCGTGATAAGGTGGACTGAATAGAACTAGCTCAAGATAGGGATAAGGGGTAATGAGGTCGACTAGATAGAACGAGCTCAATATAGGGATAGGGGTAATGAAGTTTACTGGATATAACCATCTCAAGATAGGGATAAGGTTTAATGAGTTGGTCTGGATAGAACTTGCTCAAGATAGGGATGGGTGTAATAAGGTGGACTGGATATAACTAGCTCAAGATAGGGATAGTGTGTAATAATTTAGATTGGATATAATAACTAAGCTCAATATAGGGTGTAATAAGGTAGACTGGATAGAACCAGCTCAAGATAGGGATATGGAGTAATGAGGGGGACTGGATATATAACTAGCTCAAGATAGGGATGAGGTAATGAGGTGGACTGGATAGAACCAGCTTAAGATAAGGATAGGGTGCTATGTGGTGTACTGAATATAAGTTTATATAACTACAGTAGCTCAAGAAATGGATATGTGACTACTTTCTCTGTGGCACTATGGACTCGTGTAAGTACAATAGCACACCCAAGCGCAGTAATATGTGGGAATTGTCAGCCCCACTTGTTGGAAGGAGATCGACATTGCCAATCTCTTGTATCAACCTCTAATGTTCCCATAATATTTCCTAGAGTTCAGCCAGTCAAAACATACAGGGAGTAACACTGTATTCAAATGAAACAGTTAGTTATTTGGTATAGGAAAATATTTCTTGGAAATATGTAGATAGTGATTTAGCGTTTTATAAAAAAATATTAATAATAGCTAATTAACCACATACTTAGTAATTTATTATTCAGGTTGATACAATACTCCTTATTAGTAGACTGATCATAATTCCTTGAGACAAAAACGGGACAGGGCGGGATGCTGGTGTTCATAAAGAGTATGACATTAAAAAAAGAATGTTTTATTGCATACAAATATTGACAGCACAATAATTATTCACAGAACCAACCAAATATTTTAAGGTTGATGTTCAATATGCTAATACCGTGAGAATTTTCCAGTCGATCTTACTTCAAGCAACAAATTTCAAAAATGTAATAAATTGAGGCTTAAAACTTGCAAAAATGTAAGATAAAAACTTAGGAGTATGCAACATGCGTATGCTGAAACCGTCAAACGCACAGAACACACTCAAGTGTTGCCAACACGCATCTTTACTTTCTCTCGACACCTCAGAGAGAAAGTATTGTGATCGTAAAAAAAAAATCGAACTCAAGATTTTGATAAATGTCTTCGTTTAATGACCCCCCGAAACAAAAAAAAGTGGGTTTCGCAATGCCATATGTCTGTCTGTCCGTCTGTCCATCTGTTCGTCTGTCCGTCTGTCCGTCTGTCCATTTGTCTGTCTATACCTCGAGTTAGAGCTGAAACTATTTTACCGATTGAGCTAAAACTTGATATCTGGGGTTTTTATAAGGTCCCCCCGAGGCGTTTTTGGAATTAGATGTCTAAACCTAAAATTGAGGGTAGTTTACTTGAAAGCAAAAAGAGGAAAAATCGATTTAATATATACTCGCTATAATTATTTTGATTACATTATAAATCTAGACATAATTAATTGTTATAAACAAACCGGCGGCTCTAATTTTTTCATTACAATTATTTTGAGGATAAGCTGCATTAGGGAAATTTTCCAATTTTCATAATTTCTCCGCAAATATTTGAGACACGAAATAACTTATCATTGTAAAGTTGCAATACTACTAAAGATAAAAATCTTTCATTTGAAATATATTCTTAAAACAAATAGCTTCTGAGCTATAAGCAAATATATAAATTTTTTAATTCAGTTCTTTGAAAATGAATTTGATTCTTATAGTCTTTGGTGAACAAGAAATTTCTCTTTTCTCAGTTTTTCTGTAAAAGTGTTCCTAGTTGCTAGTCCAATAGAGTGAGTATTATTATTATTATCATCACCGCGTCTTACTACCCGTTCGGGTTATACGCACTTACGCTAATGTGTAATGGTAGGGTGATTGTGAGATGAAATGGAGGACCTACAGTTTAACGTGAGATCCGAACCACGGGAGAGGCCTGGCATTCCATACATTCACAAGCTGTGAATAATACACGTCTTGTCAGAGGTGAAGGAAGGGTTTGTAAATCAGATAAGTCTGTGCCGGGACTGAGGATTGAGCCCGGACCCCCAGCACAGAAGTCTGACACCTTACCCCTAGACCGCCAGGTCACCCATAGAGTAAGTAACAGTACATATTACTTCATTTATAATCTTTGGTGTAGTGTTTCTACAACAATGTATAGACCTATTATTTTGCTTCTCTAATCTTACTAGTTTTTATTAATGTCTATTTTAATATAAAAGCGTGAGAAAGTTTGTGTGGTGCACCGTGCCATTTATTTCTATGAATAACCCCTTGATTTTAAAGCCACACTATTTACACAATGGGCAACTGTTGATCTCAATCAATGGATCTCTCTCTACGAATGGTTACACAAATGACTGATACCAACAATAGAAGCCATTGACGCAAACTTGTTTATTGGTTATGATTGATAGATATTTGAGCATATTTTTAAGTTATTATAAAAAACTATTTAAAATATCATTTTTACTAAAAGGATAGAACGCCTGAGGCATATCAAAAAAGTTACCGATTTACATAACCTGTACGCATCACAAGACATTGTTAGGATAATCAAGTCTCGTAAATTATGGTGGGCAGGACATGCGGCGCGAATGGGAGGATATAGAACCATGTTCAGGGTACTGACTGGCAAACCCATTGTGAAGAGACTTTTGCAAAGATCTAGATGCAGATTGTAGAATAACATTAAAATGGACTTGAAAGAGATATGGTGGAATGAGGTGGACTGGATGGAACTAGCTCAAGATAGGGTGTAATGAGGTGGACTGGATTGAATTAGCTCAAGATAGGGATATAGTGTAATGAGATGGACTGGATGGAACTAGCTCAAGATAGGGATATGGTATAATGAGATGGATTGGATATAACTAGATCAAGATAGGGATAGGGTGTAATTTGGTGGACTGGATAGAACTAGCTCAAGATAGGGATAGGTGGCATACTTTTACAAGTGCGGCAATTAACTTTCGAGTTCCTAACGCCATAGTATAACTAAGTAAGTACTTTTCAAAACTGGACTTATGGTTAGACTACTTAGTAGGCCAAGACGTCTATGGGAATATAATGTGAGAATATATTTTAAATGTTGTGTGTTAGGTTAGAGATTGGATGGAAGTGTCTCAGGATTGAGTTAAATGTTGCGCTTACGTTCTGGCGGCCATAAACTTTTGAGTTTCTTAAGGCGGCCACTTCGGTCAGCGAGAAGGTATCAATCGTTGTCAGGCTACATGGCTTAGGCTACAACGGTCTTTGTTATTTCCTGGAACTACTTTTCTAGTTTGTCTAAACTTATATTCCCTTTCGTCCTTCGCCTACAACCACGCTTTGTCATGTCAATAAGAACGCGAGAAAAGAAAACTACAAAACTTCTTATCTCGAGATAAAGCTCGGTCTCAAATGTCTTAAAACGTTCTGTTTGCTTCCTATAAAAAAACTATTGTATTTGTTAAAGAAAGGCTAAATCTAAAGCCCTTTTTCCACAAGCCTAGTCTCGTAGCTCCGCAAATATGGCTAAAAATTCGTTTAAAATGATCTAATGTCATATTTTGACACATTTTTTTTATCAGTAATGAATCTCAAAATACAGTACTGTTAAGAAAAAATACCCCTGTTGAAATCCTTCAATTTTATTTTAGGGTGGACCATATTTTGAACTAAGGCATCGTAGAATTAAATATTGCGTTAGAACTGAATGTCTACGCGGAAATTTCTACACAGTACACCACAAAAATAACTTTAAAATGCTTCGTGGTGACTGGTATTTGTATTTATGTGCGTCACTGACACACAAGCTAAGGTATTGCTGATCTTACTTTCACAATCACGTGGTTTCAAACGAGCAGTTTACTTTCAGTGATGTGGGGGGTCAACGTGTCTCCCAGGTTAATGTTGAGAAAGGTCAAGGGAACTCCCACAAATCCACCTTCACTTGAGACTGCACTATGACCCTCAACTTCCGAAATAGAAAACTCTTATTTCAACAGGTTTTGCTTGTATCAGGTATTCTTCCTTGGCGGAGTATTTATTGGATACTATACTATACTCGACTTAAAATGAGCAGTCAATCTATTACTTGTGTTTTAGCTGTTTGAGGTAAAAAGAAATAATACATTTTTTGCGAGATTTAAGTAAGTTATGCTCACCCGTGACTGATTCTGGTAAGACACCCACTACTTAAGGCTTTATTTTGTACCAAAATCCTACTGTATAGTGGTGCTTTTGGTAGGATAAAAGGCCTTCCAAAACTGACTTCCTACCAACTAAGAATAACGTTGTCCCGGTAGGCCTGCACGGGATCGTCGTGGGGTGATGAACTGAATCTTCAGACTTAGTCATAAAAAGTAAATGGTAAATAGAGGTTGATTAAGGAAGTGGCCTACCTGTGACGTCACGACAAATCAATCATGTTAATGTATTTACGTTTTATCCGGCGGGTTCTAAAAATATAGCATTGAAACAAAAACATTTAAATGATTCTAAAAATAGTCTTACAGTGTCACAAAATTATGTTTTTTATATTGAGGTAGTTTTTTTTAAATAGTTTACTAACGAAAATGACCTGTAGGAATCTTCCTGCCATGATATAGATTGAAAGGGAACGCGGAAGGATATGTCTATATAGAATAGGAAACAAGACAAAATATAATTTTAAAAAGCAAGTCAACGTTGTCCCGGCGCAAATAGTAGAGTGAGTGTGTAAACCCGTCAGATAAAGAGGGGGAATGTTATCAACCCCCCATATGTAAGAGACCTCGCAGGGTGAACTACTAATTTTCTTACCTCTCTTTCTATTTCGTACATTGAAGTCTAAATGTAATAGTGTTTTTTTTTAGCAACACGTATTACCACCTGTTCAGGCTATATGTACTAATTACTCCAATGTGTTAGGGATCAGGAAAGTTAAATTTAGAGTAATTGTACCCACGCTTGCGTGAAGAGAGAGTGGAAAGCCATTTTTAAAAAAATAACCTCAGTACACCCGACTGGAATTTGAACCCCAATCTCCCTATCATCAGTGGCAGTGTAATCTATTGCGAGAGTGACGCCTTAGACCATGTGGCCACCGAAGCAGGTGTGATAGTGCTTAAGTGAGTCAAGTTAAGATGCAACCCGCTTAGCGAAATAGCTTTGAAATCACCCAAGTAGGCCACATCGAGACTACATTGTATGTGGATACAACTGATAATGAGAAAGGTTCAGAGCGGCGGTCATGAACACCGTCCTTTCTCACACCAACAACTTTGCGAACTGGTGATAAGAATCTGTGCGAGAACCTCATTAGCAGATGTACCACCCTCACAAAAATAAATTTATTTAAAAAATACGGTAAACATAAAAGATAAAAATCATATAAAATAATAATAAAACTACGTTATACAAAAAATAGAAAATAAAGAAATAGATACTAAACTATTTGAATAGGATAGCCATAGCTCGGAACGCTTCACAGGTGGTTTTTTTAATAGAATTTGATAATTTTCAAGAGAGATTTGATAAATTATATCTTGACAAGGAGCTGAACCCCAGACGCTTATGATTCATTACCGTGGTGTCCCTATACTAAACCCTATTCACGCTAATCGGTATGATTTACCTCAGACCTATTTTAATTTTTCAATATTTTTTTTTGTCTAAAATGTTTTTGTTACAAACACTACCAACATACTGGCTGTTGAGTTGGGATGGAAGGGGATTAGATAAAAGGCCAGTGTTTTTGCAGTTTTTATGGCAAAACTATTTTGGCTAAAATAAGTAAAATATTGCTCCAGTAAAAAGATAGAGTTTAGTTTTTTTCACATGATGACCTCAATAGTTGTTGAATATCTGTAATGAGCATAGCAGCATTATATGAGAAATGTTTTCAATAAGAGAAAAAGTTGTCATTAAATTCCAGGACATTCCTGACAGATATTTAACAACTGTTTAGGTCACCATGTGTAGAAAATTAAATTCTATGTTTGTACTGGAGCAATATTTTATTTATCTTGGTCAAAAAATTATTTTGCCATAAAAACAGCAAAAAGACTGGCTTTTTCTCGCATCACCTTCTAACCTACCTTAAGCGGGTGGGGTAAGGAAACGTAAACTTAGGACATTACTTTTACGGTTTCTTAAAACAAAATAAAAATGTTGACCAAAATAAATAAAATATTTCTTCAGTAAATACGTTTCTTGAATAGCTGTCATGAGCAAAATGGAATTTGGACAGAAACTTTTAAATGAAGAGCAGAGTCCTCTTTCAATTCCCGCGATTCCTATGAAAAATATCCAATAACTGTTGACATTACCATGTGAAGAAAATCAAATTAAACATACCTACTGAAGCAATATTTTATTTTCGCTGGCCAAAATATCCTTATCATATAAAAACTATACAATTTCGGACATAAGCTCGCGTTCCCTCTCACTCAACCCTAAAACATGCTAATAATATACAAAGTTTATGACCACGTTTCAGATGTGAAGGTTATTTTTTTAATCTACTAATTGCCAATGTTTTCTAAAAACCCACACCTTACATCAGTACAATTTTAATATGTTTATAGAATGATGTTGAAATATAATATCTCATTATTTAAAGTAAGAAAATATTATTACCAAGATATTGGATTAAGGATCTCGACCGCCGATATTTTTACTTTCTCTCAACCTCCTAATCATAAAAAAAATCGAACTCAAGATGTTGATGTATGTTGACGTTTCATGACCCTCTGAAGCCGAAAAGGTTATTTTCGTGATGCCGTCTCTCTTTCTATGTCTGTGTGTCTGTACTTGGCCTAGAATCGAAACCATTTTACCGATCTGGCTAAAACTTGATGTCTAGAGTTTTAATAAGTTTCCCCCGATGGGTTTGGGAATTAAATATCCAACCCTAAAATTGAAAGTAGTTTACTAAAGGGCAAATATAGAAACAAAATTAGTTTGATTGAAAGTCACTCTAAAGTTTTTATATTAAAATTCGTATCTAGTCATCGAGTGACGAAGCAAATATATGAAGGTAGAGTGTATGGATCAAACGGAAGGGGTAGGCCATGTAAGATATGGTTAAATGTTGTGGACCAATGTGTGAAAAAGAGAAACATTCACAGTTTTAAGAATAAAAGATCATGTGTGACTCGGTGTATGGATGTTTTTTTTTAGCTATATGTACAGTTTCTTGCCTCCCCCGTAAGGAAACAGTGTGATTAGGTATATAAGTAAAATGGCAATTTTCATTTTCACATAAAAATGACATTAAGATCACTTTACATAAGCAGATATTTCATATTTTGTTCATATATCAGCAACTATTTGAGATACGAAATAATTTATCATTGCAAAGTTTTAGTACCATTAAAAGTAAAAAACTTTTATTTAAAATTTATTTTTATAAAACCAATAGTTTCCAAGCTCTAAAATTATATTTTTGAAATTATTTGTTTGGAAAATGGAAATTTGTTTGGCATGCTGTTTGGTGGACAGAGATGTTCCTCTTTCCTCGATGTTTCTGTAACAGTGTGAATTATTTGATTCATGCTCATTGTTAGATTGTGATTATCTTTTTCGACTATGTTTCTGCAACAATGTATATTATTTCGTTTCACTTATCTTACAACATTTAATTAGATATCTCAATTTTTAGGGTAAGGGGCGAGAAAGTTTGTGCAGGTAATTTATTTCTAATTAAAACATTAATTTTTAATTTCACAGCATTTTAAATTATACGTAAAATTATTCCAAACAATTAATCATAGTCCAATTTTCCTTGTATTTTATTATAAATAACAAACTATCCTAAAATCTTTTAAAATAGATCACTGGGGGTGTAAACGGCCCGTTAAAATATCAAAATAATATGCTTTTTGCATGAATTAAATCTTTCAAACATTTAATTTTGGGCACCACGTCTTACTACCCATACAGAATATCCACATATTTACACTGTTGACTGAGGTAGGTATGAATAATAAATTGTTTAGAGGAAATGTTTTCACGTTTGCTTGGTGGAAGATTGGGAAAAAATTTAGGAAAAACAAGTTCATACATATGTCACCAGAAAACCAGATTGGACGAGGCTGATCTCTTACTGTGGATTAACTAACACCTGAGAAACAAGATCAGAACTGAAATGTGCTCACGGGACGCGCTCTAATCCAATGACAATAAATCAGCATAAACTGTGAGGACCGCTCTGCACGAGTAGAAACAATTTCAGCTTTGTCCACGCTTCTCCATTAAATCTGCATAGAAGAACCAATTAAATAAAATCAACTGACTCTATCAGTGCTCATGCGCCTAAGTCAACCGACTCTATCAGTGCTCACGTGTCTAAATTTTTTATAGTAATTTATCAATAGCTATGGTGAATGTTTAAATAGTGCATCTAATATAGTTTATAGTAATTATTATTATTAGTAGTAGTAAAATTAAAAACCTAATTAGCCTAGTTAAAACTGGTTTGTGGGTCCGTTTCATCCACGGCACAGCGCGTCCTCAGGTCGAAATAGAGGATACAGCCTTCAGGTCTGAAGGGTAGCTGCGAACATACTGAATAAGCAGTTACATATAGCTGATAGGGGTGGTCCTCCAGCTTGGGGGTTGAGCGTGGGCATGGGGGTGGGCTTGGGCGTAATAATCTCTCACCATTAAAAATAATGCCGTCAAGAATCACCCAAAAGTTTGCCATAGCTGTTCCTGGGGTAAGATATTCCCGAGATAAATTAAGTCCCCCAATCGGATATCCGGGTGAGGATTACTCCGGGGGAGTCATGGGATAGTAAAGCTATGAGAGAGGTTAGGACTGGTACGTGGAATGTTAGGAGCTTATTTAGGGCAGGGGCGCTGAAGTCAATAATTGACTAAGTAAAATAGGTTTGGATAAGATATTGTGCTATACAAGAGGTTATATAGTCAGGAGATAATAGGGTCGAATCTGACGAATACGCATTTTTTTTATAGAGGAATGGATACACATAGCTTAGGCACAGGTTTTATTATCAGAAGAAAGAGTTTGTCAGCAGTTAAGGACATTAAATTGGTTAACAATAGCATTTCAAGTAAATTGGTAGCAGGGATGTGGCACAATATGCTCATCATCAACGTACATTGTCTTACAGAAGACAAAGATGACCTTGTAAAGGAGAGTGTCTATGAGAACCTAGAGAACTTGTTTGATAGGGAAGGAAGAATTATTTAGGTTTACATTAGTAAAGAAAATCTTTTATGATGTCAGTAAATAATAATGGAATAAGATTGATAGATTTTGACACTTCTAAGAGCCTTATTGTGAAGAGTACTTGCGTCAAGCATAAGGATACTCAGATATGAACTTGGACCTTCTAGCTGGAAATACACATAATAAAATAGATCACTTGCTTGTAGATAAAATACGTCACACATGCTCACTCGGTGTCAGGTCATAGAGGGGTGCAGATTGTAATTCAGTTCACAACCTGGTAGTCACAACATGTCTGTCAGTAACAAAAAATTGAAATCAGACGGGCAAGCTAGATATGCTGTAGAAAAACTGACAGACGGTGAGTGAAGGAATAGATAACTAAGTTAAATTTCAAATAGGTGTGCTGCCCTATAGGGCTCAAAAGATGAAGAGGAAACCATTAATCCAGAGAAACAGTGGGAAATTGTTAGGAATTTTATTAGAAATGCAGCAAATAGTAGTATGGGTCTTTGCAAAATGAGAAACCATGGTTTGACAACGAATATTTAGAATTACTAGAGGAGAGAATGGAAGAAAACTTGCATCGCTTAGAAAGTCCTAGTTTATTGAACACATTTATAATTGCAAAAAAGAAGGTCAGTACCTCATTCAGAAACAAAAAGAGAGAGTATTTAAAGGGTGACATTAGCCAAATAGAAAAAAATAGCAAAAACAAGAATGCCAGGGAACCTTATTTAGGTATTAACGGATTTATGTCAAATTATCAGGCTAGGGCCAATTTAGTGAAAGATGAGAGTAGTAACCTTATGGCAGATACGAGCGAGGTTTTGAGAAGATGGAACGACCACTTCAGGCATAATTTGAATATTTATGAAGGGTCTGAGTTGGGTGATGGTGTCAAAATCCATACTGCTGACCCACTAGTCCCAGATTAAAGTATTAGTAAAGTCAAAGAAGCTTAAACGAAGTTAAATAACCATAAATCTCCAGGTATATATTCAATTCAAGCAGAGTTAATGAAGGGAGGCGGTGAAAAGCTAGTATTAGACATTCTTAAATTGTTATGTTCCATATGGAACTATGAGTTATTACCACAAGATTGAAAGGAAGGTGATATAATACCTATTTTAAAACAGATGTATGGAACAGAGTGTAGTGAATATATATATTTATATATATATAGGTACCTCACTCCTACCAACATGCTATAAAATTTTACCCAGCATAATTTAGATGAAATTGACGCCATATGAGAAATAAATATTTGGGGATTTTCAGTGTAAGTTTCGAATAAATATATCAGCAACTTATCATATTTTTATTACTTAGCAAATATGAGAAAAAAGGTGGGAATACAACATGACAGTTCTTTTATTATACATAAATTTTTAAAAAGTTCCAGGACTCAGTTAAAATAAAAAATTATATGAAATTTTAGTTAAATTTGGGATACCCAAAAAACTTGTCAAGCTAAGTGAAGTAGGCCTATGTTTGACTGATACGCGGGGCATTGTACGGGTTGGATGTTACTTATTACTTATTAGTCATTAGATACTCTTGAAATGCACAATATGTTGAAACAAGGAGATGCACTTTACCTATAACTTTTTAATCTAGCCTATGCTATTAGGGTAATTCAAGAGAGTAGGGAATGGTTGATATTAAACGGTATACTGCAACTATTAGGATATGCAGATGTTTAGTTTGGTTTATAAATAGTAAGGAAGCTGATGTAAGAAATGCATAAATGTTATTATAGGCTATTAATAAATAGGTTTAGAAGTGAACGTTGAAAAGACTAAGTTTATGGTCACACAGAGAACACAGATTGGGGTCGATAATTTAGAGATTACTGGGAACAACATATCATTTGACAGGGTTAATAATGAGTTTAAATATTTAGGAACAATTTTAACTAGAAATAACGATATTAGATTGGAAATTAGGAAGAGAATACCATCGGGAAATGCATGCTATTACTTGGTAAGCAAGTTGTTCACATATCGCCTGATTTCAAGGCACGTAAAACTCAGAATATACAAAACAGTAATTTTACCGGCTGTTCTCTATGGGTGGGAAACGTGGTGTCTTAACTTATATGTCGAAAAAAATTAGGATGTTTGAAAACAAGGAGCTTAGAAAGACATTTCATCCAAAAAGGGATGAGGCTACTGGGGAGTGGAGGGAGCTACATTATAATGAGTTATCTACCCTGTACTCATCACAATACATTGTTAGGATAATCAAGTCTCGTAGATTACGATGGGTAGGACATGCAGTGTGAATGGAAGATTCTAGAACCTTTTTCAGGGTACTGATTGGCAAACCCAATGGGAAGACCTAGACGCAGATTGGAGGATAACATTAGAATGGAGATGAAAGAGATAGGGTGTAATGAGGTGGACTGGATAGAACTAGCTCATGGTAGGGATAGGTGGAGTACTTTTGTAAGTGCAGCAATGAACTTTCAAGTTTCTAATGCCATAGCTTAAGTATCAGTTTAAATAAATTAATATTATTATTGTTCAACCTAAATTGTTTTAACTTTATAATGAAACTGTAACTAAAAAAAAAGACTGAAAGCATTCAATTAAAGAGCGAACAATTTTATGCTTATTTAAAAACGAAAAATCAGCTAATCTATAGAAACTAGCACGCTGAAATAGAAAACTTTATGCTTCCCTATTAAAGATGACATTAACATTTTGTAATGAAACCATTTCATAGTACTTGTATTTTATAAGCTTCATAAGGTTAACGCTTACTTCCATTCAAATCGTTTAACCGAAGTTAATTTGAGAAAGTTTCTAGTGCTCGAATAAGAACTTAATTTACTATTTAATGCGTAATAAGCCAGCAAATCATAAAGACAAGCTATAATTTAAGAAAGCTTCACAAAAAAAGGGTTTTAATTTTTATCGAGTTAATATTCTTTCTTACTTTTGTCTCTCTTTGCTATACTGGAATTCAAACCAGAAATGAGAATAAGACACATCATTTTTTGATGGATTGAATAGCCAAGCTATTATTTTTTTAGTTACGGTTATAGTCGTATATAAATATCATAATACATTTTTATAGAACTTAAGTGTAGGATGAATTACAACATTAACTATTCCGCATCAAACCTAACCTATAACTACAGTACATGTTACGTTCTAATATTCATAAGATTATTCAATAAAAGATATTGCATATAAGTTCCATAAGGCTGACTGAAAAAGTATAAAAAATACTTTCATCAATTAAGAACATTTTCAGCCTGTGACGTCACGGCCGGATTATCCGTGTTAATGAACTTACGTCTTATTCTGCGATTTTTAAATATATAATGTTGGAACAAAAATTATAGATCCTCAAATAATTCTAAATATAATCCTAAAGTGTCACAAAATTATGATTTTAATCTTGAAGTGGTTATTTTTTTTAACGTATTTTTTTTTTATAAATACTCTATAGCTTAGGCTATTTGGCTTGGTCATGAAAATGTCCTGTAGGAGTCTTCCTGCCAGGATGTAAACTCAAAAACGTCCATGGAAGCATTTGTCTATCTAAAATAGGAAACAAGTTCAAGGTAATTTTTTTTAAAAGTCAATATTTTCATGGCGCAAATAATATAGTGACTGTAAACTCGACATATAAAGAGGAGAAATATTATTAATAGATAAATAAGAAGCCTCGAAAGGTGAACTGTTCATTTTCTTCCCTATTTTTCTATTTCGTACATTGGTGTCTAAGTATGATCGAGCCTAGACCACTTAGGTGCGTCAAGTTAAGATGAAACCCGCTTCGGAAAATTGCTTCAAAATTTTCAAGTAGGCAACGTTTTTAATTATATTAGTAAATTAATTTATCAATTATATAATTAATATATATAAATATATTAAACAGATTAATGACTAGAAAAACTATATTTTACAATGTATAAAAGAAAATTAATCTATCTAAAATAAATATAATTTTGAAACACCTGATCAGTTAAGTTCACGTACCTAGCCTCCACTATGCCATTTTTGGATGAACAGAGAACAACGTTGTCTAACTTAAGAGAAAAAGTTTAAAGTTTAAGACCCAAAATTTAAGTTACGTGTAGACACGTTTATAGAAGAACTATTATTTAACAAAAATGCCCACAATCACATAGGACTATGTTGCGTATACATCAAATACCATTTATAATTGTACAGCTACGTATATAAAAATTTAGTTTCACTACCGATCAATTTATTAAAAAAAAAAGGGCCAGTCATACTTATACCCCACTACATTATTCGATCAACGAATAAATAGAGTTATATAACCAAACAACGTCAATGAGTCAACGAGTAGAACTATTTTTTGTTTGTTTTCTCCGCAAGGTGAACACACACACACAAACACAATGTTTTCCACCTTATAGCTGTCGAGGAATTTACTTTCACTCAGCGGTAATTAATTCCCCCCCTGAAAACAGTTGCTGGCGATATCTACCGACGACCACGAGAACCAGGATAGAGAACCTTGAACGAGGCAATGGTTAGCAAACGCACCGTGACGTTCGACGACCTTCTCAGAAGTTATGGTGGGTGCATCTGTGATACATATCGGTAATTGTTGGTAAAGCAGCATTTGTACAGTCCAATTTTCATAGACAGAGACTTTTAGAGGTGGGAAAAATATCTATTTTTACTGTCAACATTGATAACATAGATTGGGGACTGCCGATGACTGGGAAGATCGGGGATCGAATCCCGATTGGATATTATGAAGGTGGTTTTCCCTAAATAGTTTTCCACTATCGTTCCATGCAAACGTGGGTACCTTACTCATCCATAACACATTAGCATAATTAGAACATTAATACAGCAATTCAAAAATGAATCAAGAGTGATAAGTAAAAAACAATGCAAACCTACGCAAAAAAAATATCCCTAGTGAAAAAACATAATATACTTGATAATTATTTATAAATTATTGTAGTAATACGTACACTGGGTTTACCCTGAAATGTGGCAATCTTACCTTGACAGATTACATTATGACTCTATCTTATAAGCTGAACCATGGTGGAAACATATAAGGTAAGATTGCTACTTTTTAAAAATAAATATTCTATAACTTAGTATATAAAGTAATATATATTTATTCCGTTTGGTTAGAGTTATTCAATAATCTGAGTGTAGGCCTAGTCCCGTTGATGTGGGCAACATATTTTTCAATGTAGCCCTAGGTGTGGCGAATAGGAAGTGAAACTCGTCACAATATGTGTAAAATTGAGATATTAGGTTAATCAATCGAACATTTAAAACGGCACACAATGTTATATTAACAAGTTTATTCAAAACATGTCCACTTTGACTACTCAGCTACAACTGAAAATGATGAAAATTGTTCTGATTGAAAATGTAAGATAATTTAATGCCAAATTTGGCTGTCTTTTTGTCTGACAAGTCACAGAAACAATGGCTGAATATCTGAACTCAATGCGTATGCGGTATGCTTCCATTGATATGCAGGAAATATCAAGCTACAATCAGCACATATCATCAGGAAAATGTTTATTTTACTGTGAGAACTGCAAAACTCAAATTCATCACACTTTTATGGACGATTCGCCCCTAGTGGCGATTAGCGACAGCGTTGCCCACCACGGAGTTGTTTAGCCTGAAGACTCCTGCAAGGTAGGCTTACCCACCTAGATGCGTGTATTCAGGGATTGCCAACTCTCAGAGTGATAGGGGCTAGCCTTCAGCATATTTAAACTCATTTCTCAATAGTGTATATCCCGATATTGCCTACTAGAACTAAGTAAACTTCTTAAAATGTCCTCCCAACTTAGGTATATTTGACAAGCTGCTATCATAACAAATTCCCCTTTGGGCAAGTGTCACAAATATTGGTCAAGGTTTTTATTTTTAGCTTGATAAGTGTTTAAAGTGCGAGAATATTGTTTGAAGTAGCTACTGTCTATATTGTTGTTTGGACTGGTTCTTTGGGTGGAAAAACCTACCGGCCTCATCTCTCCACATTCCACGATCACTGGGATCACCTTTCTATTGAGAAACGGTCAAGAAGACTCCACCATTCACTTACATAAGAATATTTCACAGTTATTTTCTCGCTTACGTAATTAGACTCACATTTGCTCTAGGCGGATTTCAATCGTTGTCACAGCTTTTTCATCATCCCGTTGAAGATTCGTCAAACTCCCACTTAGCATGCTGACCTATTCACCAACGTCTTTAACTACCCCCAACTTTCATGATTGCAGGAAAACGTCTGAAATGCTCAAAGATGTTGAATGCAGAAGGATTGTGTGAATTTTAGACATCAGAAAGGGGGTGTTTTATCTAGAGAGGTGTAGAGTTCGGGAACGATTCTTTTAAATGATCTAGTCGAACAAATCCAATGTTCATAGGAAGCTCACTAGTTGAAAATTGAAAACTCGTGTTGCGACAATGGCGAAAATAAAAATATCACAATTTTATTTACATTATTAGTCCATTTAATTAATGATATAAAGAGAAACAATACAGTAATCCATAAGGAAATATTAATGGAAGCTTTAGATAATTATTTATATAAGCTTTATAGCTAATAAAGCAACTAGGACAATGCCAAAATTTAGTGGATTTCACTCAACGTTGGTCTTCTGAAGAAGGCCTCCTATCAAAATCACGGTTTAACACCTTCTCAAAGGGATCTAGTAAAAAGTGAACTATGAGGTGAAGTGAGAGTAAGAAATAATCATACTCTTGCCAATTTATGTTACAGAAATTAAGTGACAGTAAAAAGCAGATATTCTCCTATGACTTATGAGCTATTATGGCAGGCTTGTGTGGGTTGAAAGAGAATTGATTGTTTGACATTTCACTTGCCGGGAAAAGCTACTCACCCCATATCGACTACCTCACGGCTCTGAGTAATAAGCACCATTTCTTGGATATATATATATATATATATATAGTTATATAATAACATCACTGGTATGGGTGGAGGTGAATAATTGAACTTTAAGCTGTAGTTTGCAAATTGCTCAATTAATGAACTAGATAGATGAGCAGCTCATTTCAGTTAAATGAATAACTTTTGACTATTATCAACAGTGAAAATTTATGCCCATCTTTAATTATTTCTAATTTTTTTTAGCAATAGTACACTCGCCAAAATGTATTGATATGTCTCAAGAAACCGGGTTATGATAAAATGCACTAAAGGTGTGGTTTTCCCCCCTCTCCCTCCAATGTGATTATTCGTTCTATCTCTGAAGAATGATCCACACGTTTGCCGGAAAAGCAGAGAACATCAACTTACACGCTAACAAAAACGTAATTTACCCATGATACTTTACGTCAATTATAAACAGCTGATTATCAACATATTTTTTTTATGTCTAGTGGCTAATCATATATTTTAGATTATTTTCACGATGGTTGTTTTCAGTTTTTAGATATTTGTCAGGATACGACTCATTACATCGACACTTCACATTTAGGTGACCTAGTGGTCTAGGGGTAAGGTGTCGGACTTCTGTGCTGGGGGTCCAGGGTTCAATCCTCGGTCCAGGCACAGATTTATCTGATTGCCAAACCCTTCCTTCACCTCTGATAAGACG